>BQNB010037806.1:0-49196 GCA_026074375.1 Tanacetum coccineum | reverse complement strand
CATCTTTCCACAGTGGCATCAAAATGTAGTCCTAGCTAGATCATGTCTCCTTACTAGAATGACCTGCACCAATACTTTCTTCTGTACCTACAAAATCATTAGAGTTGGTACCTGCAACAACTGTCATATAATTTATTTATTTTGTTAGAACATCAATATCAACCAGCCACTTTGGTCCATCACCTGCAATAATAGGCTTATCCTCTAAGAACCTAATATGCAAGTTTTCTTCTACTTTCCTAGTTCTAATGTTGTATACCCTAAAAGCCTTACTATTTAATGAGTATCCAACAAAGAATCCTTCATTTGACTTTCCATCAAACTTGCCTAAATAGTCTAAGGTGTTAAGAATGGTTACATGACACCTAAATGGTCTCATGAAGCTTAGAGCAGATGTTCTACCTCTAAACAGTTCATAAGGGGTTTTGTTATGAGGCTTAACTACTAATACCCTATTCTGCACATAGCAAGCAGTATTAACTGCTTCAGCCTAAAATATAGTAGGTAACTTAGAGTCAGCTAACATGGTTCTAGCAGCCTCAATTAGTGTCCTATTTCTCCTCTCAGCAACACCATTTTGCTGAGGAGTTCTAGCTACACTAAATTCCCTATTAATGCCTTTCTGTTTACAAAATTCACTCATAATTATATTTTTAAACTCTGCTCTATTGTCACATCTGATTATCTTTACTTTCTTATCAACTAGATTTTCTATCTTAGTTATAAAGCTCTTAAGAATGCCACTAGTTTCATTCTTAGTTGCTAGAAAGAAAACCTAAGTAAATCTGCTATAATCATCAGTGACAACTAGACAATATTTCTTATTCATTAAGCTGCTCACAAAGGTTGGACCAAACAAGTCTGTATGCAACGTGAATAAAGGCTGAGTAATAGAGTTCTGAATCTTTGACTTACAAGAAGCTTTGTGTTGCTTTCCCTTCAGGCAAGCAACACAAGTTTGGTTATTTTCAAAACGTTTTAAAGGTAAACCTCTCATAAGATTTTCCTTAACAAGTTTATTAATAGTTTTAAAATTTACATGACCTAGCCTCCTATGCCTAAGCATTGATTCAACAAGTGTGGACTTTGCAACAAGACAAGTTAAACTATCTCTAGGAATAATATTCTTCATATCAACACTGTACATGTTGTTCTTTCTAGGAACTTTAAGTAAAACCTGACTTTCACCAGCTAACTTAAAGTCAGGAGACATAACAAAACATCCAGTGTTAGTAAAAAGAACACTGTTATTTTTGTCACACATATGTGAAACACTAAAAAGGTTAAACTGTAACTCTTTCACAAAGCACACATCCTCAAAATCAAGCTTACCAGTTTTAAGAGTTCCTTTACCAGTAATTTTCCCTCCTTTGGCTCCTCCCCTAAAGGTAACATATCCTCCATCAAATTCCATAAAGTCTGAGAGATAGAACATGTTTCCTGTCATTTGCCTTGAGCATCCACTGTTAACATAGCCTTGATCTTCTTTTTGTGGATGACCCTGCACATAAAAATAAGGAAATTAGTTTCCTTTAGGGACCCAAGCCATCACTGACTTGGATCTGCCTCGTGCATTAACATAATTATGTTTCTTTAAAGTAATTGATGCACTATTAAGTTTGGTAGGTCTCTAAACCCAACATGCTGAGGCCTTAACAACATTAACTTGATTTGCCCTAACAACATTAACTACTGCTGAATTTGGCCTAGCAATATTAACTGCTTTTGGCCTAGCAGTATAAAAACTTCACTTAGCATTATTAACTTTTTGGCTAAATTTTTTGTTAGTTAATGCTGTTTTTATTTGATAAGGCCTCTTTATAGTTGATTGTGCTGATTTAGAAAAACGTGACATTGGTCTAGCACTATAAACTGTAGTTTTCGGATGAGCAGTATTAACTGGCCTAGCAGTATTAAGTGGTCTTAGGCCAGTTTTCATTAAAACTGCTTTTGGAGTTATATTTCTGTGAGCACTAGTGTTGGGTTTAAAAGACTTCAAGATATTCTTAGAGTTACTACTGCTCAGGTATATATTAGTGCTGTCAAGCATAACTTAGTGCTGCTGGTAATACTAATGAAAATTATACTAAGTAGTTTGTATTGGTAGTATAAAAGTTACTACTGCTAGTTACTACTGTTAGTATAAAGTTACTGCTGCTAGTAGAAGTTAAGACTGCTCAGAGATGGAGACTGAAAATATACTTAGTAGTTACTACTGCTAGTACAAAAGTTAGTACTACTAGTATATGTTAGTACTGTTAAAGTAAACTTCTAAGTAGTTAATGCTGCTTGTGCTCAGTTACAACTGCTGAGTGATTACTAATGCTGGAAGGATTATGCTGACAGAGATGAGATCAAAGACTTATCAAAGAAGAGATAAAGATTGATTAGAAAACAAGAATACTTACAAAGATAAGTATTAGTTATTTGTAAAGAAGATATGTATAACTTATTTGTTTAAGAGATTATGTTTGCTTATAGAAAAGATCATGATAACTTAGGAAAGTATTGTAAGTCTTGTAGGAATCCTTGGTGTATAAAAGGAGGTCCTAGGGCATAATGTTATACATACATCTTTGATATTCGTAGCTTCAAGGTTTTTGTAAACCCTAACACTATTAAGAGTGTTCGTTTTATATTGAGGCTGAAAGATTGGTAAACTATTGTTTGTTACATTTTCATTGCTTATTCTTCTTAGTATCACAGACAAGATTCCGCATTGTCTTTGATATATTCAATTAAAGTTTCTACTATAGTTGTCTTAGATTTATTCAATACAACTAAGCCTTTTACAAGCTAAGCAAGATTTATTCAAGTGGGATCAACAAGTGGTATCAGAGCTTGTTGAGAAACTTTGAATAAGAAGAAAAAATCTACACTTACCAGATCTATTTGTTTGAACATAGAGGCAGTATCTTCACTAATGGTTGCTGCTGCAAAACTTCCAGTGCTCAATCCAGGTGAATTTAAGCTTTAGAAAATGAGGATAGAACAGTACTTCTTAATGACAGATTATGCTCTTTGGGAAGTAGTAGTATATAGAGACTCACCTCTACTAAAAAGAATTGTTGATGGTGTTGAGCAAACATATCCTCCTACAACTGCAAAGGAGAAGTTAGCAAGGAAGAATGAGTTAAAGGCAAGAGGTACACTATTGATGACTCTTCCAAATGAACATCAACTAAAGTTTAATACCTATAAATGTGCCAAGACTCTGATGGAAGCCATTTAGAAAAGGTTCTGAGGTAATAAGGAGTCAAAGAAAACTTAGAAGACACTTCTAAAGCAACAGTATGAGAACTTCAATGGATAAAGCTCAGAAGGACTTGATCAAACCTATGATAGGCTTTAAAAGCTTATCAGTCAGCTAGAGATTATGGGTGAAACTATTTCTCAAGAAGATATGAATCTGAAGTTTTTAAGAAGTCTCCCATCAGAATGGAAGACTCATACCTTGATCTGGAGGAACAAACCTGATTCAGACACCTTGAGCATGGATGACTTATACAACAATTTAAAAGATTTATGAAACTAAAGTTAAAGGGTCATCAAGCTCAAACCAAAATTCACAAAATGTGGCTTTTGTATCTTCCAATAACTCTGGCAGTTCCAATCAAGCTTATGGTTCTAACTCTGCCAATACTGATAGTATGAGTGATGCTGTGATCTACTCTTTCTTTACAAACCAATCTAACATCTACAATTAAATGATGAGGACTTACAACAGATTGATGTTGATGACATAGAAGAGATGGATCTAAAGTGCCAGATGGCTATGTTGACCATGAGAGCCAGAAGATTTCTAAATAAGACCGGAAGGAAGATTAATGCAAATGGTTCTAAGACCATAGGGTTTAACAAATCAAAGGTGGAATGCTATAACTGTCATAAAAAGGGTCATTTTGCGAGGGAGTGCATGGCTCCAAGAGAACAGGAACAAAGAACCTGTAAGGAGGAATGTGTGTAGATACAACAGAGACAAAAGCTTTGGTGGATCAAGATGGGCTTGGTTATGGAAGAGTGATTTGGCTGAAGAAGGACCATTCCAAACTTTGCACCTTATGGGCATATACATTTCCAGTTCTTTAAGCTCAGATTACGAGGTATCTAACTTGTTTAAAGCATGTTTGAATTCCTTATGAAACTCTCACAAGAACATTATGTTAATCTGACTAAGATTTTAATAAGTCTCCATTTAAATGTAGGTGCTTATAAAGCAAGGTCAAGGCATCTATAGAGGCTAGACTAGATTATGTATAAATAAGTATGGGGTTGTTTTTGAAGAAGACATAAAGATTTTAAAACTGATATTAAGTTGAGAGATAATTTTTTTTTTGCACACAGGAGGCTTAGATAGAAATTTGTAATAGCTGTAAAGGTAAGAGATGATTTAAAACTTTTCTTTAGAAAAGTTTGGAAATCATCTAAAAAAAGCTAGCAAACTGTTAGAGATTCAAGTAAGTGATAAGTTCAAGACTGGTGTGGGGTTTGATAGTCAAGTGGTTGATAGTCATGTGTTTGATAGTCAGGAAAATGAATGGTACAAAACAAGTAAAGAGTATCATGCTGTTCCCCCTCCCTATACTGGGAACTTCATGCCCCCTAAATATGATTTGTTACTTGATGGGGGGGGGGGGGGGGGCATGATGATGAGGATAATATGTTTTTAGTGAGTAGTAACCAGTTACCTGATGATGCATACAAGATAAGCTAAGACTAGTGTGTCCAAACCAAGTCTGTGGGTGAACCACTTTTTGAAGACTGGTTATCTAATTAGTGAGGATGAGAATGAGTGACCGAGATTTAAGTCTAAACAGAGATAACCTAGTTTTGCCATAACAGAATTTGTTTAAATCTAATGAGCATGTCTATGAAACACTATGGGGTTGTTAAGAAGATTGTGAATAAAAAGCAAGCTAACACCCTAGGAAAAATAGTCTAAGACACTGAGGTATCTAGAGAAAATCTAGTATAAGTGATGACTCAGAATTTAGGAAGTACATTTTGAGTTAAAAATAAAGCTTGTTATTGAATGTGGAAGTTTTAATTACTTGATATAGATTATGATTTGTTATGATAAGGAAATTGGTAGAGAAAACTATATTGAACAATGCTTGAAGGTAAATCATTCAAAAATTATCAAAGAAGACTCACCCTCATCCAAAGGGACAATTTTGTTTCCAAAAGCAGTCTTAATAAATTGCATTATAATCAATCTTATAATTCTGGGGCAAAACTTTTCAAAAGCAGCAGTATCAGTTAATACTGTCAGACCAATTAATACTGCCTATACAAGACCAATAATGAATAGTGCAAGGAAAGCAACAAATGTTTTAAATAAAGCACATACACATGTTAGAAGGCCCTTTAAAAGTCTACAACTTTTAAGTATCAATAATTTAAAAGAAAAAGTTAATACTATTAAGGGAGATGTTACTACTACTGGGCCAAAAGCAGTAGTAAGTAATAATAAGGGAAATGAGGCTAATGTTGTTAAGGCCTCAGCATGTTGGGTTTGGAGACCAAAGCAAAAGGTTTTTGATCCATTTCTTCAGACCAATGATACATTTAAATGAATTTTTAAAAGATTTAACTATGTTGATGCACAAGGCAGTTCCAAGTCTGTAATGGTTGGGTCCCCAAGAGAGCCTTGATTTCTCTTACCTTTTGTGCAGGGCAATCCACAACTAGAATTTTAGGAAAAGATGAGTAATTGTTAGTGGTGCTCTAGGCACATGACTTGAAACAAGTACTACCTCTCAGGTTATGAGAAAATTAATGGTGGATTTATTGCATATGGAGGAGGTTCCCAATGGAGGTAGAATCATCTGGTAAAGGTAAAATTAGTACATGTAAATTAGATTTTGAAGATGTGTACTTGTTAAGGAGCTTATGTTAAACCTTTTTAATGTCTAACACATGTGTGACAAGAAAATCAGGTTCTTTTTACAGACACTGTAATGTGTTGTGTTGTCTTCCTAACTTAAGCTACTTGATCGAATTATCAAGTCTTGCTTAGAGTTCCTTTGAAAAAGGTAACATGTTTAGTATTGATTAAAAGGTATATTGTTCCTTCAGGAGGTCTAACTTATTTCTTTGCAAAGCCACATTAGCGAATCTTAATCTCTGGCATTGATGGCTTGGGCTTATAAAATTTCATAATAATCCTAACAATCTTGTGACGGGGAAACCTTGTTAGAAGGTTTACCTTCAAAGATTTTTGAAAACTAAATCAACAATGTGTTGCTTGTCCAATAAAGGAAAGCAACTTTAAGCCTCTTGTGAGACCAAGACTGTAAGCTCAATCAGCCCAACCATTACATATGTTGGAATATGGATTTGTTTGGGCCAATCATTTGTAATTTAAGTCTATTCAAAATGATGTATGCCTAGTTGTCACAGTGACTCTAGAGGTTTTAGTTGGGTTTTCATTTTTAGCCACTTAGGATTGAAAACTAGTGAAATCCTTAAAAACTTTTCATACTGGTATAGAAAATCTTTTAGACCTTATGGTGAAAGTAATTAGATGTGAAATTAGGACTGAATTCAAGAATAGGTCATGATTTACTGTCTGTGAATGAAGGGGTATTAAGAGGGAATTTAGTATTGCTAGAACTCACAAACTAAATGGTGTAGCAGAAAGGAAAAATAGGACACTAATAGAGGCTTCTAGGACTATGATAGCCGATTCAAAATTGCCAACAACTTTTTGGGCTGAAGCAGTTAATACTGCTTGTTATGCTCAAAATAGGGTGTTAGTTATCAAGCCTCACAACAAGACCCTTATGAACTTTTTCTAGGTAGAAAAACCTGCATTATGTTTTCATGACTGAGACCTATTTAGGGATCCTGTTACTATTCTTAATACATTAAATCACCTAGGTAAGTTTGATGGAAAGACTGATGAAGGGTTCTTTGTAGGATACTCTACCAATAGCAAAGCATACAAGGTATTCAAAAGTAGAACTAGGATAGTAGAAGAGAACATGCATGTTAAGTTTAGTGAAGAAACACCAAATTTTGCAGGAAATGGACCTAATTGGCTTTTTGATATAGATACTTTAACAATATCTATGAATTACAAGCCAGTTGTTACAGGGAATCAAACTAATGGTAATGCAGGTACCAAAGAAAACATTGATGCAGGTCAAGATGGGAAGTAATATAGTATGATCAACCAATGTATATAAGGCTACCATTGTTGACATCGGATCCATCACTCTCTAAAAGTTCAAAGGATTCTCCTGATGCTGAATTCAAACCATCAAGGGAGGAGGAAAAGATAAATTCTGAACATCAAGAGAATGAAGATAGTGAGGTGCCAAATACAGAGGAGCCAAGAGTTAATCAAGAGCAGGATGCAAATGTCAACAACACTAACAACATTTATACTGTTAGTCTAACTGTTAGTGCTGCTGACATAGAAAATAATGTTGTTGATAAGAATATAGTCTATGGATGTATTGATGATCCAAATATGCCTAATTTGGAAGAGATTTTCTATTATGATGATGATGAAGAAGTTGGTGCAGAGGCTGACATGAACAATTTGACTACAAGAGTTCATAAGGATCATCCACTTGAACAAATCATTGGAGATATACATTCAGCACCTCAAACCAGAAGGATGACAAAGAATGTGACTGAACATGGTATGTTTAGTTCAGTGCAACAAAGAATCAACCATAAAGATTTTCAAAATTGTCTGTTTGCTTGTTTTCTATCACAAGTAGAACCCACAAAGGTGTTCCAAGCTTTGATAGATCCAAGCTGGATAGAAGCAATGCAGGATGAGCTTCTACAGTTTAAATTATAGAAAGTTTGGACTTTGGTTGATTTACCACATGGCAAGAGGGCCATTGGTACTAAATGGGTGTACAGAAACAAGAAAGATGATAGAGGTATTGTGGTTAGAAACAAGGCAAGACTGGTGGCACAAGGTTATACCCAAGAAGAAGGAATTGATTATGATGAGGTTTTTGCTCCTGTTGCTAGGATAGAAGCAATCAGGTTATTTTTGGCCTATGCATCATTTATGAGGTTTATTGTGTACCAGATGGAAGAAGAGGTGTATGTGTGCCAACCTCCTGGTTTTAAAGATCCATAGTTCCCTGACAAAGTTTATAAGGTAGAAAAAGCTTTATCTTAAAAAAGGTTGTTATATATAAAATGTCATTGTTTATAAGATACAATGCAAATTAATTATTTAAACGTTTAACATATTCTTAAAGAGACAAATTTTGGGGCCCCTAAAATTTTTGAGGCCCTGTGCCGTCGCTCACCCCGCACACCCTTAAAGCCGGCCATGTGTCAAAAAACCAACCCGATCCGACCCGACCAAGCCTATTCGAGTCGGGTTACTCGGGTCAAAAATTGTATTCGGGTTATTCGGGTCAACCCGAATACTAAATAGGGTCGGTGATCGGGTTGAAAATGTTTAGTTAAGTCGGGTTCAGGTCGACCCGTTTGACTCGAATAAGTGTGTTTTTTAATTTTTTTAATATACTTTCTTATACATTATATCTAAATTAAAACAAATAGGAAGAATTTTGACAATTTTACTCATATTTAGGTTGACTCGAACCCGAATTGATGAGTCCCGAGTTGACTCGAATCCGACTAACTCGAGTTCAAATAGGGCCGGGTCTGATATGTAATCTTTTGCATCGACTCGATTTTGATCTGACCTGAATTAATTCGACTCGACCAACCCGACCCGATTAACATTGCCGGTCTTCTTTTAAGATCAGTTTTAACTTTTAAGGTGTTTCACTTTCACCCAAAAACAATGTGGGTTGTTTTTGCTATTTTGTCATAAAATAGGCCATCGTAGTAAAATTATCCTTCCTAACAAAGTGAAAATTTCCAGCTCAATCAAAAACAGAATTATTATGATCTGAGAATCTACATCCATCTCCATCAGATGAATTTTCAAAACCCACATTTCATTTTTTGTAAAACTTATTAGATCCCCAATCTAATTCAATTACTAATCATTAGATTAGTTATTATTATTATTATTATGATTTAATTCCCATCAAGATAATGTTAAATTATCAATTCCCATCATTAACAGAGAGTCCAAAGTCATTTAACGCATACCCGAAAAGCGATTTTGACTTAGAATCAAATACCCTTTCTAGAAAATCAAGAAAACCCAAGATTTCAATGTTTAAATCATTCGTAAATCGAGTTACTTACTATTATAAGTTGCATCCCATTACGCTTTTCGCGGGTTTGTTAACATTTGCTGTATGCATTTTATTAGTTTTGTCGGTTTACACTAGTCGTTTTCTCGGTTTAAGTAGTAGTAGTAGTAGTTACAGGAAGCTTGAGAGTAATGTGGATGATATTTATCCGTTTTCGAAGCTTAAGAATCTTGTAATGGTTGCTGGACATAGTATTTATACAAGTAGTAGCTGTGACAAGATTGATAAGGAGGATTCATGGTTTTTGGAATCGTATCAGAAGAATCCGGGACAGGCGTCTACGTTTGTGGAGCATATCAAGGAGGGAGTTGAGACTGCTGCTAGAGATGACGAGGCGTTGTTGTTGTTTAGTGGTGGTGAGACTCGGAAAGATGCTGGTCCGAGAAGTGAGGCGCAGAGTTATTGGACGGTTGCTGAATCGAAAGGATGGTTTGGTGAGTTTTTCTAGACTTTTTTTGTGTTATGTTTAATGTTTTGTATAAATTGATCTGCAGTTGACACGTATGTTATGATGGTGTTTATATCGTGATTGATCATATTTTAGTATTGGATTAAAATTCATGATTTATTAGGATAACTTTGTGTGTATACAATAGCTACTATCTATTGGTAAGTCCGTGTTAGTGTGATTTTGTTTGTGGGTTAAAAATGTACTAGACGAATATGAATGACTGATAGTGGAAATCATGACGCCCTATAGCAAATGTTCAAATGATCTGTATTCTTGGTCAGAGCCGTCTCGTGGTTTTCGGTGGCCCTAGGCAATAACAACATAGAGGCCCTATTACACTTGTAAACTAAAAAGACATTGCATATAAACTTGAATTATATGGCTCATATACGTATAGTATTTAATGCAAAACTACTAATAATGTGACCCCTTTTAAGTGGAGGCCCTGTGCGACGGCACCTACTGCACACCCATCCGAGACCCCTCTGTTCTTGGTTCTTAGAGAGGATTGGTCATGGAGTCCCCCTAAATGAGAGGGTTAACTCATTTGTTCTTAACTCCTACAAACATTAGCGTCTAAATTAGCAAAATCAATGTTTTGTGCACATCTATATATAGCATGGTACCAATAATTGGTTTTTCGTTTGCTCCACACACACAAGTGCATGTCATGGAAATATGGTCCTTTGATTATGAGTGTGAACGTGACTAGTTACATGGTGTCAAGCAAGAGGCATTCGGATTAATGTGATGACACCACCTATGGACTTCTTATAATACATGTATAATCGAATTTGAACTATATGGCTCCCTGAAATGATGTCATTTACAAAATTCTAACTATACATTAGTAGCAAATCATGGAACTTTGTTAGTAAACATTATGAATCAGTTCCTTGATCATTTGTTTTCATTCCCTTTCTCGGAAATAGTTATATATGTTGCTGTTTGCAAATGTAAGGTTCCATATAAAGGCTTCATGGATAAAAACTTTAGCTCACCTCCCATTATTCGCACATCAAATGAGGAAAAATAACATGTCGCATTATGATATGCTATTGAAAGAAGTGAAACCATATTCTTAAAGGAGTATGTCCGTAAAGGAGCGAGGACACTGGGTCACAACTCCCCTTTAGAATCTCTAACAACCCCCAAGAAGTTCTTCAGCAGATGGTAATTTACAAGAGGTCACTGCAATTGTATCATTCGTGATGCCTCAGATCCAATATTCTACATACGCCAAAGTCAAGATGAATGTTGTTTACTAGTTATTTGCTGCTATGTTGCAAATACACAAGCTTTAGTGTTAGAGGCAATTGCCTCCGACATGTATGTAGCTATGTATCTGAGTATCTCTAGTCATGATAGTTCCTTGCTTAATAAAACTAAGAAATTTGTTAACGGATTGGTGCATGTTGTGACTAAATGAACTTTTTGCTGTTGATAGAGTAGTTAAACTGTTAAAGTGCTTTTAGTATCTTGTGAGGCAGAGTGAGGAGTAACATTGATGTCTAGAATCTAGTTTACCACAGGTTATCTAAGTGTGATTGGGTAATGTTTTGGATTTGGTACTAGCAATATGCAGATCAGTATAAGCGTATAACTAACTAGTGTACAAGAGGGCATCTTATTCAACAATAAGTAAGGATTATCGACCTTTCTTTTTTCAGTCTATTGTTGTTTGGTAAAAGTAAGTACCTGTTTTTAACTGATCTCAAGTAAAAAAGCTTAGTGTGAATTTATACATGGGGTGATAGATGTTTGGTTAGATAGGTTGGTAGAGGTTTTACTCACTGCAATAGTATTAGGTAAGACAGTATGGGGTTATGGTGCTCCCATAACAAAACTTACGTTTGTAACAAAACTGTTTGTGTCCCATTAGTTTTCTTCACATCATTTCCCATTGAACGAAACCTTTCAACATAAGTTCGATGTGCAAAACACAATACATATGTAAAGATCCACATATTCCTAGTGTGTGGATTATAACAGTTTTACCTCTTTTTGTTTAAATATATCCTATGAACACTTTTTCCGCTCTAGGATGTAGCTTTTGTTGTCTATTGCTAGTTAATTGGATGAAAACCAATTTGTAGTGTAGTTTCTAAAAATTATCAAAGTTTCCCGCCTCCCCCGACCCTAACTTTCTGGCTCCGCCCCTGTCCATAAGGCATATGTGGTAATAACTGTCTTAGACTGAATGAGAATATGAGGTGGGAGCATGTTAACTATTTAGCTTGTTGCTAAAACATTAAGTCTCAAAGGTAGTTATGTGATTCATAGTGGGAGGCACAGACTATACAATGTGTGACATGCTGAACGGTGGTCAAGTCTGCCTTCCTTTTTCTACTTAAGGAGATCATGGGATTTAAAGTAGACAAGCAAACAAGCAATCAAGGAATGTGGTTTCTGGTCCCACAGTTAGTTCTGTTCTACTGGCCCTACGTGTATAAGATGCAAAGCCAGTGTTTCTTGATTTAGTAATGTGAATTTTGTCCATCTTTGAGCAAAGAATTGTTACAAAATCTCTCGATATCCGGTTTTAAGATTCCAGGATCTTCAGAGGTGACATAAGATGTTTCTCGTAACTGGTAGGTGAAGGAGAGACACGGTGATCCTTGGCCCATCAAGAAGAACAAGTGATTGTTAAGCAAGAGGGAAGGGATGTGTTACTCTTGGTGCTGATTTCTGCTCAGTAGGTTACTGGTGTAACCTATTCATGAAGGTTCCAGAAAACTTGTTAAACTATTTAAGCACCACAACTAAGTTGTTTGCTCAATGGTACCCTTAAAATGGCTCGAATCCTGCTTTGAATGGAAAGCCATGTGTAATTGAATTATTATCTTTTAGTATTTCGTGATTTGCAGAAATTGCGTATACGTTCACATCTGTCAACTAAGTGATCCTTCTAATTGTACTTACCCTAGAATTGTGTACTCAGGCAATCAAGAAAAGCTGAGATGGAAAGCACTCACGGAAGAACACGCAAGGGACAGCTTTGAAAATCTTCTCTTTAGTGTATGCCGTTTCCGAGAGCTCACAGGCTCTTATCCACAAAATATCACTGTACGTCCGTATACTTTTGTTCTTACTATACCCATAAGTGTAGAGGTGGCGACGTGGCCAGTTTGGCAGGTTGCGTAACAGGTCAAAGGGGATCATATTTTAGTACAGGTCAAAATGGATCGATATGAGTCGGGTTGGCCTGCATTCACTTTTTTGGTTCACTTTTTAGTTTTTATAAATAAATAATGCTACATATTCTGATTACGTAACATAATCGAAATCGGTAACTATAATGAGAAAACACTATAGCCGGGTTGGCCCACAAACGCTACAACTCCTTTAAAAGAATCTATAGACAACCATCGAGTAAACTATGATTGCAAATACAATATTATAATAAATAAAAATTCTAAATAAAATGAAACTTAGATAATTACATTAGAAATAAAAACTTCTGGCTACCGAAATCCTGTTCAAAGCGGTCTGTTTTTTCACTTAATTTTTGACATGAACCATTTACTGTTTGTGATCAAACATAGCCAAAATCAATCTGTATAGAAGTATGTGGGTCAAGATTGCCACCTCTACAACGGGATATTTGAGTTTTCTAAAATTCTTCTCTTAACAGAAATAGTGTGTTATCTGAATCTCTTAATGAATTACCGATCTGTTAACAATTTCAATGTAGGTTGTGGGTTATGATTTCAAAAAAGACCGATTTGTAAATTTGCACCGTTCTGCCATTCGATTCCCGGAGACAAGATTCTTCTACTTGGGTACCCCAGCTGCTATGACATCAAGAGATGCAGCACTAAAAGGCGAGGCATTAGTGAGGACGCAATTCCAACATGACCCTTACGCTTGTTTAGGCTCACTTCGGCGCAAAAAGGTTGGCCGTGATCCTTTTCATAGGTCTATACCTTACCCTAATGGCTGCCCTGAAATTGAAAGCTTGTTCAGATATTGTGGAGGTACACTATATTCAGGTTCTGTTCCTTGGGCTTAAAAACTGATTATCTTTGCCCTTCTGTTCCATAATTTATAAATGTGTATGATCTTGAAACAATGTGAAATAGATGGATTTTTATATATTATATAGAGATATGACAAAATATAGTCATACAATAAATGCCATTGATGGAGTTCTAAAGGCAATTATTTGGTAATCATATGAGATTGATGCATACATCTATACTACATTTGAGACTTTCTATTAAAAGGAAGTCTTAGAATTTTAAGACAAAAAACATTAATATAAGAGGAAAATTAAAAAATTAATGTAAAATTTGAAAATTTAAGTCTCATTAGAACCATATAGTTTACCCCCCCCCCCCCCCCCCCCTCCTCTAATAATGATATATTTTAATTGAATTATTTATAAGAAAAGCTCAATAAATAACCACCAATTTAATGCAAAAATTTGAAAATGAAGTGCTAACCATTTACACTATTAAACATATCTACTTTACAAAGTAAGTTTTTGGGACATGCTAAATAAAGAAGTTTTAAAACGAAAAACATTTGCTCGCTACAAAAATAGTCACTGGGTACCCACAGCCGCATTGCGTGGGTACCCTTCTAGTTTATCTAAAGACAATAGGGACAATGAAGACACTTTGTTTCTAGCTCTTTAGACATAGTTTGAGAGAATGGCCAACACTAAAGTATGGGATAATCGCCAAAACTAAAGTTTGGGATTATGGCAAAAACTAATTGATAAAGGTGATAATTTCAACCCATTTGTTTAAAATGGGCCGATTTGGGTTGTGTTTTATTAGGTGTAATAAATAAACAGTTGCCTATAGTATAACCGTGTCTGGTTGTATTTTACTAATGAAAAGACCAAATGTAAACTTTAAGTACTTAACCACTCAAAAAAAGTTGGAAGCTTTCATCAACCATATCAAAGGACTGAGTCGATTATGAAGGTTAGAGTATGTTGGGTTTATGTTTTCAAGTTAAACCCTTTATGGTGGATCAAGCATACTTGTTTTGACCCACCACTATTTAACCCATCATCAAAGCCTGCCCACCCGCCCACCTCATTTAGTCACCACTCTGCACGGCTGCACCAAACTTTTTATGCAGAGGACTAGTCGTCACATATAAAATATGTACAAGTCATCACGTCATATGTGCATGCACTTGACTAGAATTTAAATAAAACTACTCACTTATCTTAAAATAAAATATTCAGTTTTCAAATTCCTTTTGGTGATTAGATAGAAATTTCCTGGATATTAGATATAACATTACGCCATAAAAAATTTGAAGACCAAAGTTTGGTCTATGTGAAAGCTACGTTGTAACTACTTTTGATGTTCAGTTCATAGAAAGTCAACACTTCCAAGATACTAATATTTTGGGTAAATTACACAGCTCGTCCTTAAACTTAGGCCCAATTGCGGATTCAGTCTCTAGATAACAGGAGTCGATGTCGTTAATCCTTTAAGTCGATTTTTGGTGCACCTTTGGTCCCTCGAGCCCTGTTATATAGGTAACTGGCGTTACACTTAGTCCTTTTTGAATTTTCAACCATGGGCGTTATCATAATTTTAATTTTTTTCATTATTTCACCATTAGTCCCTGACTCAAAATTCTAATCTTTAATGAGACATTTTTTTTGTCTTTTTCCTCTTACACCATTGGTCCCCGATGTTTTTTTTTGTCTTTTCCAAAAAAAGTAATCTTTTAAATCATTATATTTGTCTTTCTCATATTTAATAAAGAAATAAAAAAAGGTCTCTGGGTTGCCACTAGGGGTGTCAAATGGGTTGACCCGACCCGAACCCGATAAAGTTTAAGGGTCGGGTTGATTCGGGTCCAACTTAGCTTATCGGGTTTATCGGGTCAACCCGATAGACCCGATAGCCTAATAGGGTCGGGTTAGGGTCTTGGTTAGTTTCTTATCGGGTTATCGGGTCAACTCGATAAACCCGATTGAATAAAATGGCATATTAACAAATATTTAATTCTTAAACAAAAGCCCATTAAAAAATCCTGTTTACGAACTGTTATCTTGTGTTCTTATGTGTAAAGTATAGGAGCTTGAACTTAAGCTTTCGGATAATAGAAAAGTGATAACTTTTTGATGTTTTGTTTATGAACTGTTGCCGAGTATGCAACTTACATTTTCTAGGAAAAAAAAATTAACTTTTTTCTAACCTAACCAAGTTGCAATCGTGGTTATATACATATGTAGCGTCTTTCTCTAAATTGTTTACTGCCATGAGACTTATGTATTTAACAGCATGCACTACTGCAATGAATTCAACAAGAGTGATTACCGCGCGTTGTCTCGCGGGTCGTTAATTTTTTCGAGTATTTGCGAGGCATTTTTATTTTTATTTTTTGAATTTTGTGTGGTTTTATTTTTTCGGCCTCATGTTTAATAGTTTGTTTTTTTTCCTTATATGAGCTTATGTGTGGGGCTCATATTTAAAGGTTTCTTTTTTTGGCTATGCGGGTTTTTTTTAATATAATTTTATAGGAACACGGCGTTTTTTTATTGTATTCTGTGTGGGTTCGCATAGAATAAAACGACGTAGTTTTGTTCTACACGCTACAGTGCTTGGCCCTTTGGGCTCCCAACTTGGGCCAACCCATTTGGTTTTTTTTTTTTTTTTTTTTTTTTTTAGGCAATGTAAAAAAAATCGCTCGGCATAAAATAGAAAAAAAAAATTACAATATTTTTCCGGCCTCATGCTTAATAGTTTTTTTTTTTACATAAGAGAATTGTATTTTGTGCGGGTTTATTTTTTCGGTTATTTTTTTTGTCTCACCGTGTAAAATGACAGTGTTTAAGTCAATTTTTTGAATGTTACCATGGGTATTTTTTTTATCTGAATGCGTCGGTACTTTTGTAACATTTTAAAAAAAAATATATATATATATATATATATATATTGGGCCGGCCCAGCACTGTAGCAACGTAAAAAAAAGGGCCAGCCCAGTACTGTAGCACTGTAGCTACAGTACTTTTTCAATGCGGGTCGTTAATTTTTTTCGCGTAGTTGCGAGGCATTATTATTTTTTATTTTTTTTATTTTGTGTGGTTTTATTTTTTCGGCCCCATGTTTAATAGTTTGTTTTTTTTTTCTTATATGAACTTATGTGTGGGGCTCATGTTTAAAGGTTTCTTTTTTTGGCTATGCGGGTTTTTTTTTAATATAATTTTATAGGAACATGGCGTTTTTTTATTGTATTCTGTGTGGGTTCGCATAGAATAAAACGACGTAGTTTTGTTCTACACGCTACAGTGCTCGGCCCTTTGGGCTCCCAACCTGGGCCAACCCATTTGGTGTTTTTTTTTTTTTTTTTTTTAGGCAATGTAAAAAAAACCGCTAGGCACAAAATAAAAAAAAAATTACAATATTTTTTCGGCCTCGTGCTTAATAGTTTTTTTTTTTTACATGGGCTTATGTGTGGGGCTTATGTTTAAAGATTTCCTTTTTTAGCTATACATACAGCATTTTTTTTATATAATTTTCATGGGAACATGGGCCTATTATATGCGAATTGTATTTTGTGCGGGTTTATTTTTTCGGTCTCATCGTGTAAAATGACAGTGTTTAAGTCAATTCGAAAATGGTTACGCGGGTTATTTTTTTTTTGGAATGCGTCGGTATTTGGTAACATTTTTACAAAAAAGAAAAAATAAATGATATATTTTGGGTCCGCCCATTAATTTTATGGGAACATGGGCTTTAAGTATCGCATTTTAAACGACTCTTTTAGAGGTCGTTCTCAAACGACACTTTTAGAGGTCGTTCTCATATCTTGTGCTATTGATCCGTAAATGTAACGCCCTCGGATATTCAGCATTCCGCTGCTACCCTGATTTGGGGGTGTTACAGATTGGTATCAGAGCCAATGTTATAGAGAACCAGGTCAAAAGGTTTTTTTGTCTGGACTATAACCATTTTCAAACACTTGATTTACAAACGGGGTTTGCATGGGATATACATACATTACTTGTTAGCATCTATGTGCTTACATGACATCCACTAATTGTTTGCATTAGTTAGTTTTACTAAATGCTTACGTGATTACAAGTTGGTTGCAGTGGTTAGTTTTGCTAGGCTGCTTACATGATACATATACGTATTCATATTACAGTACGTACATTGCTATGAGAGCATTTGTTAGCCTCAAAATATTGAGTCGAACATGAAGTTCGTTCATTATGTATTTAAGTCTCGGTCAATCAATTAGTTAATGTTGAAATAGGATAATATCGGGAATCGGGCTCGATAGATAATCTAATATTGTATATGTTTCGGGTTTAATCCCAAGCAAAACCCGAGCCCGAGTCCTAGTTAAATATCCCGCACGTCACATTAAATGTGTAGGGGTATATATAGATATTTTTACTTAGAAAATATCTAACTTCTTATTTTTCTAAATAAATATCTTTTCTCTTTTTCTCTCATCTCTCTCTCTTATTTCTCTCTCTAAATCAACTCACTTTCTTTATCTCTTTTCTTGGTTCGATTCGTGGTTCGTAATATGAAGTGAAAGTGTAAATCGGGATCCTACAATTGGCATCAAAGCCTACGTGGATTCGTGGTTGATTCTTGTGGTTAAAAAGGATAAATTTTCGTGGCTTATTTTTTTCTTTTTTTCTTGGCTGCGTTTTGGTTCAAATCGGAAGAATCACAACGAAAAACGTGTTATTAAGTGGTTAATATTCATCTACTATCTTAGATATAAGTGTTTAAAGCTTATTTGGGTTGAAATCGTGCTTAAATGGTTGATCTTGATTTTTTTCGTATTATGTTCTTGGTTGCGTTTTGGTGAAGAAAAAAAACAAGATCCCGATTTTAAGGAAAAGTACGATTTGACATCTCATTGCGTTTTGATCATAAGTTGCGTTTTGATTTGAAGACGTTGCGTTTTGGTTCTCAAGTCGTTGCGTTTTGATTTGAAGACATTGCGTTTTGATCTCAAGTCGTTGCGTTTTGATTTGAAGACATTGCGTTTTGATCTCAAGTCGTTGCGTTTTGATTTGAAGACATTGCGTTTTGATCTCAAGTCGTTGCGTTTTGATTCTCAAGTCACTGCGATTTGATATTTTTATGTGTGTTGCGTTTTGTCTCCACAGGTTGCGTTTTGAAGACCATCATTGCGTTTTGACTAAACGTTACTCTGCCCAAATTTTTTATACATTGCGTTTTGATCAAGACAGACTGCGTTTTGCTCAAAGAACATTGCGTTTTGATCAAGAAAAGTGATTGCGTTTTGATCATAGAAGACGTTGCGTTTTGATCAAGAAAAGTGACTGCGTTTTGCTTAAGAAAGGTGTCACTGCGTTTTGGTGTCACTGCGTTTTGGTGTCACTGCGTTTTGGTGTCACTGCGTTTTGGTGTCACTGCGTTTTGGTTAAAGATAGCACTGCGTTTTGTCTAGAAATCTTGTGTGAAGAAAAGGGTTTCAGTAAAACAGCCATAACTTTTGATCCGTAAGTCCGTTTCAGGCCCGTGACCTCTCAAATCGAAGAGAAAAACGAGACGGAAGCAGTTGTAACCACCCTTTGGCTGGTTACGGATTTTTCGAGGCCCAAAACCCTCGTTTACTATGAGTTATTGACATTTTTCATTTTTTTGGAATTTGTGTTAGACTTGTTTTTGTTCTAGCTCACGGCCCATCTGTATTTTTAGGCCCGTTTCAGTTTGGTGAGCCTATTTAAACAATCTGCTGTAACCCTAGCCAGACAATTATCTATTTTTATACAATTAAATCATTGGCCGCTGATTCCGAATCAAATCATTCACGGTTTTCTATTGATTTTGTAAAATCCCGTTAATTCATTTATCGGTTTTAATCATAGACGTGTAAAATCCCGTGAACGTGAATTGCATACACAACCACAACTTCAATCACATCACATCCACTTAAGATCCAACAAAATCTTTCACACTTCATAATTCATAGCCATTCATTCATCATGTCTACTCCAGTCAACACATCCTCAACAGATAGTCAAATGCACAATAATATCATGGCAGCTGGTTCGAAAGATCGTCCACCAATGCTTGGACCAGGAAGATATTCACAATGGAGATCACGTTTTCTACGGTACATTGACACAAAACCAAATGGTGGCGGACTGAAAAAGAGCATACTAAGTGGTCCCTACGTGCCAACCACTGTACAAGTTCAAGCTGTTGAGGCAGCGGAAGGTCGTCCTGCAGTTCCACAACATACATCAGTCGAAACAATATTGAACATGACTCCAGAGAACAAAGAACACTTTCAGTCTGAAAAGGAAGCAATTTTCTTGCTTTTAACCGGTATTGGAGATGAAATCTATTCCACTGTTGATGCTTGCAACACAGCAAATGAAATGTGGATAGCCATTGAAAGGCTACAACAGGGTGAATCGTTGAACGTACAAGATGTAAAGACCAATCTGTTCTGGGAATTTGGGAAGTTTACTTCTCGAGATGGAGAATCCATGGAGTCGTATTACTCACGGTTTTACAAATTGATGAATGAGTTGACAAGGAACAACTTGCAAGTTACAACAATGCAAGTGAATGTTCAATTTCTTCAACAACTTCAACCAGAATGGTCAAGATTTGTGACGATTGTCAAGCAATCAGAAAAGATAGACACCGTCTCATATCACAGACTGTTTGACATTCTGAAGCAGTTTCAACTGGAGGTTAATGATATCCGTGCTGAGAGAATAGCCAAAAGTGCAAATCCATTAGCACTCATTGCGGCTGCTCAACCATATTCAGATAATTACTATCAAGCACCAAAACCTCAAAGATCAAATGCAACATCATCTTCCACAAGACCAAGTGCATCTACCAGACACAAAGGCAAAGAGATCGCCAAACCAATAACACCTCAATCTGAGTCAGTTTCAGTTTCTGATGAAGACAGTGATCCTGAACAAGCTCAGAGGGACAAGGAAATGCAAAAGAATTTGGCACTCCTTGCAAAGTATTTCAAGAAGCTCTACAAACCTACCAACAACAACCTTCGAACTTCTTCAAACTCCAGGAACAAGACTGAAGATACCACACCAAGGTATAACAATGACAATCAGTCAAGGCAGTTTGGGAATCAAAGGACAATGACAGTTGCTGGGGCTAGGGAAACAGTAGGCAGTCAGGTAGTGCAACAGACTGGGATACAGTGCTTTAACTGCAAGGGATATGGGCACTATGCAAAGGAATGCAGGAAGCCAAAGCGGGTTAAAGACTACGCGTATCACAAGGAAAAGATGATGATGTGCAAACAAGCTGAACAAGGTGTTCCTCTGCAAGCTGAGCAAGCTGATTGGCTAGAGGACACGGATGAAGAGATTGATGAACAGGAATTGGAAGCACATTACAGCTACATGGCAAAGATTCAGGAGGTCTCACCTGAAGAATCCAGTTCTACTGGTCAGCCATTGGAACAGGTACAAAATCATGATGAAAGTAATGTGTATGACAATGTGAGACGACATTCTGAGCAACCTGAATCCATTAACGACACATATGTTTTGGAGAAGGATGATAGCAATGTCACTCCTGATTCATCAAATATATGTACTAATGATAATCAGGTTGATCAAAATGCTGTAGAATGTGTTGATGAGCGTGATGCGCTTGCTAATTTAATTGCTAATTTCACTTTGGATACGGAGGAAAACAAAACGATTTTAAAGCAATTAAAGAAAGCAAACGCATCATTGACTCAAGAATTGGAAAAGTGCAAAACTAACCTTGATGAAACCAATAGTGCTCTAGGGGAGGCTATTAGTTGTCGGGATAGTTGTCTGATTGCACTTCAGAACAAACAGAATGAGTTTGAGAAGTACAAAGCCTTTAATGACCGGACGATTGATTATGAGATTCTTCAAACAAAGTTAAATGAAACTCTAGGACTATTAGCTTTAAAAGACATTGAAATTAAAGAAGTTTAAAGACAACATTTTTTTTTTTTTTTCCTATGTCAATTTCAGTTCTTGATAAAAAAACACGATGATTTAGTCAAAAAGAGTCTTTTAACTAAGTCACAACTGGAAGGTTATCTCAAAGAGAATACAAAGGTCATTTCGGATTTAAAGGTTAAAGAAGAAAAAGATATTGACAAGATGATTGAAATGGACAAACAGTTAAAGTTTTTGAACGAAATTGTTTATACTCGTAATCAGTCAATTCAGACCATTCATATGTTAGCACCTAAATGCGCGGAATATATTGGCTAGACTAAAACTTTGCCATCCAAGGTACCTCAAAAAGGCTCCATCTGAAACGCCCTGTTTGTATGTGATCCCATTGATTATTATAATCATGCAAACAGATATGCCCCTGAAAGGTAGAGACCATGACCTCTTGAAAAATGAGAGTAGATCAAAAATTAAATAACAGACAAAGGTAACCATATGATACACTAATCAGAATAGTCTTTATGAAATTTTTAAAGGACCCTCACGCGGAGTATATTTATATGTTGGAAAGCGTAAGAAGATGTTAGGGAAGAACATTGTGGAGAAAACCGTTTGTTAGGAAAAAAACCTAACATTGCTATAAAACGTTGACTTTCTTCCCGTTTCCAAAATCCATTAGTAAAAGTAGGACATGTTTTTAACGAAATGACATTTAACATCAATCAATTTAGGGAAATTATTGATCAAACTTGGTTTAAACACACTAGTGATTATTTCCGCGTGCCAACTGCTCATGATATGGAACTTTTGATAAAAACCTTACTCATGCCTCTTTCAATAAAGTCACTAAAATGACGTTTTGATTTGAACCAGAACTTATAAAACGGAAATGACAAGAAGAGATTTTGAGTACGTTAAATCCCTTGAAAACGAGGTTGACGAACTTGAATCTGAAAAGGCTGATTTCTCAAATATGTATGATCTACTTATCGAAGAGTGTGTGTCTAAAGATGTTACATGTTCATATTTGCATTCTCTGTCTGATTTAAATGCTTATGCTGAATTACAATGCTTGTATCTTCATAAAGTCAAAGAATGTGAATGTCTTGCACAAAAGCTTTCGAAACAAACTGAATCTGTTAATAACGAAGTTCATAATAAGCTTTTAAAGAGTTTTGCTAAACTTGAAAAACACTCGATTTCTCTTGAACTTTCTTTACAACATTGTAAAGAACAGATGAAAAACAACCCAGTTTGCAAAGAAAATGCTTCAAATGTATTTCGAAAAGACGTGAACAATATCATGAAATACAAGATTTAAAAGCTCAAATGCAAGACAAGAAACATGGTGATAAATGAGGTTAAAGACACTCATTCTGTAACAAAAGGAAAGTCTGTGGAAAATCAGTTGATAAACCATCTGTTGTTCGACAACCAAATGCTCAACGGATTCCAAAACCATCAGTTTTAGGAAAACGACTCCTTTTTCAAATTCTCCTGAAATGAGAAGTTTTCAAATGAAACAGTCGGTTAATAAAACTAATGTGGTTGGATGGTTTGTTTAAAAAAGTCATCAACATAATTTAGCTCAGAATAGAAAACAAGCAGAAAATACACCCCGAATGTGCTTAAACCAGAATGTCTAGAATTGCCACTACCACAACACAAATACAGAGAACATGCTGTTGCTCAATGATTCTAGGAATACTAATCCTTACGTTGTCTAAATCTTTCAGGAGTAAATACACACTACTGAGTTAGCAGACCACGCTTAAGTGCTATCAAGGTTAAAGATTATGGCAGTGCCAAAACATTAGTCAAGTGAAGCTTTAAAAAAGAAGGAAGTAGAAGGTCCATCATAGGATTCTAATATTTCTAAAGAAAACAAAGTCTGTAACTGGTGTAATGAACAGTTCAAATTCCGAACAATCGATTGTGAATGTGTTTGTGCTGAATGTGGGTAAATGTGTGTGTTAATTCTAATCATGATGCTTGTGTTTCTAGATACTTGAAAGCCGTGAACGTAGAACTAAGAAGGCATAAGGAGATTGTTATTAGTGCTAGTAAACAAGAGAAAAAGACCTGTGAACAAATCTGTTGCAACACACATAAGAAATAGTTGACATAAGATACTACTATTCAAGAAATCCAGAGTTTCCATAGGAGTTGTATGAGAATACAAATCAGGAATGGAAATGGTGGATAGCTAAGAGATGTCCATCAGGATATAAATGGACACAAAAGCCTCTTAGGACCAAATTAAGTTATGGCAATGCCTAAGATCAGAATGATGATGTATCGAAAGTATTAGTCCGACTATAGGACATTGTCTCTAGGATTACTTAAATGTCTTGAAAGCTATCAAATTTCCTTAGGATCCAATTTGTCTAATGTTCCATCGTACTCTAATTCTCTTGCAGATTGTACTACTCATCTATTCATTGTTGACACTGGGATGCACAAAGCACCATGACGGGAAATATCAAGCTGGTGTGTAATTATGTGGAGAAAATTTCTGGGTACTGTTCGTTTTGGAAATGATCAATTTGCTCCAATTTTGGTTATTGGAGATCTGAATCAAGGAAATGTCACGATCAAAGAGTTTATTAGTCGAAGGCCTGAATCAAAATCTTTTTAAGTTGGTCAATTCTGTGATGCGGATTTGAGTTTGCTTTATGGATATTCTACTTGTTTTGTGAGAGTCTTCAGGGAAATGATTTACTAACTGTAATCGTGGATCTGATATCTAAACTAAAAAAAAAAATTTTTATCTTCAAGAAAACCAACTAATCAACTCCAATTGTTCTCATAGCTAAAGCTTCACCAACTCAAGCATGGTTATGGCATCGAGACTTTCTAATCTTAATTCGATTACATAACCTTATTATCAAGAAATGATTTATGACAGGCACTTTACCATGTTGACATATGTCAAGGATCAAACTTTGTTCGTATTGTGACAATGGTAAGCCAAAAAGAAGCTACATTTAAGTTAAAAGTGTTCCAAGTTTCCAAAGGAGCTGAATTTGCTTCACATGGTTTGTGTGGTCCAATGGGGTTGCAAGCATACATGGGAATAATTATTGGTGATTGTTGATGACTATTCAAAGAATTAACTGATCCTTTTTCTACGATCCAAGGATGAAACACCAGAAGTTCTTAAAGACTTTCTCACGATGATTCAACGCAATCTTCAAGCTCAAGTTATTAGTGTCCGTACTGACAGAGGCACAGAGTTCTTGAACAAGACACTCCATGCTTATTTCAAAGAAGAAGGCATTGAACATCAGACTTCACAACTCCTCGAAAACCTGACAGAAACGGCGTTGACGAAGACGGAACGTACACTTGTTTGAGGGCTGCTTGAACGATGCTTTCAGCTTCTAAGCTTCCATTATCATTTTGGGCTGAAGCAGTTGCAACCGCATGCTATACTCAGAACAGATCAATCATGATATCGAATCATGGAAAGACGGCGTATCACATCATTAATGATAGGAAACCTTCAATAAAACATCTTTACATCTTTGGTTGCATTTGTTACATAACTAGAGATGGGGAAAATTTAGATAAGATGAAAGAAACGGGATCCATGTGACAATGGTGGGATATTCTCTCTGTCGAAGGGCGATATAGGTGTTTACAACAAGAGAACACGGTTTAATAGTTGAGTCCATTCATATCAAGTTTGATGAAATCAAAGAAATGATGTCTGATCACAACAGTTCAGACCTCGCACCACAACGACAAGAGATGTCTGTTGAAAATGTCTCTTCAGGCCTCGTTCCTCAAGGACAAAAGGCGTCAGATTATGACAACTCTGACCCCGTGCCCCCAAGACAAAATGTTGTTCGCACAACAGAGAGACAGATGGTCACAACACAGGGTTGAAATTTCTCTTCTGTCATCTTACTTGAAGAATATTACAATCCAGCACACGGTCATGCTGAGGACAACAACAATGATCAAGCACCGAATGCATCATTTCAAGAAGCTGAATTTATCAATCCTTTTTGTACACGGGTACAAGAAATTGGTGAGTCTTCCTCACGCAACATTGATAATACCGATGTGCATTCATTTCAACCACAAAGTCATGATTACCGATGGACCAGAGATCATCCATTAGAACAAGTTCGTGGAAATCCAACCATGCCAGTTCAAACAAGACGACAGCTTGCCACAGATCCTGAAATGTGTATGTTCGCGCTCACGGTGAGTATTGTTGAACCGAAGAACATTAAGGAGGCAATGGCTGATTCTGCATGGATCGAAGCAATGCAGGATGAACTTCATCAGTTCGACAGACTAAAAGTCTGGGAACTAGTCGACAAACCATTTGCAGATGATTATAAAGATTAAAGTGGTTATGGAAGAACAAAAAGGATGAAGATCAGACTGTAATTCGCAATAAAGCACGACTTGTAGCTAAAGGTTATGCTCAGGAAGAGGGTATTGATTTCGAAGAATCATTTGCACCAGTTGCTCGCTTGGAAGCAGTTCGGATTTTCGTTGCCTACGCAGCACACAAGTCTTTTCCAATCTATCAGATGGACGTGAAAACGGAATTTCTTAATGGTCCACTGAAGGAGGAGGTTTATGTTGCTCAGCCAGAAGGGTTCGTTGATCCAGATCATCCAAAAAAAGTCTACCTTCTGAGGAAAGCTTTGTATGGATTAAAACAAGCTCCAAGAGCCTGGTATGATGAACTTTCCAACTTCCTGATGTCCAAAGGCTTTAAAGGTACAATTGACCTAACTTTATTCAAGATAAAATACGGGGAGGATATTCTACTAGTGTAGATTTACGTTGATGACATAATTTTTGGGTCTACAAACCCTAAATATTCAAAAAGATTTGAAAAGTTAATGCACAGTAGATTTGAAATGTCCTTAATGGGGGAGATGAAGTTCTTTTTAGGACTACAGATCCACCAGTCCCCAAAAGGTATTTTTATCAATCAGGCCAAGTACGCTTTAGAAATTCTGAAAAAGCATAATATGGACAATTGTCACTCCATTGGTACACCATTGGCTACTAAACCCAAACTAGATGTAGATTTGAGTGGAGAACCCGTAGACCAATCTGATTATCATAGTAAAATCGGGTCACTCATGTACTTGACATCTAGTAGACCAGACTTAGTGCAAGCAGTATGCTATTGTGCACGTTATCAAGCACGACCAACACAAAAGCACCTCAAGGAGGTTAAAAGAATCTTTAAATACCTAAAGGGTACCATTCACATGGGACTCTGGTATCCAAAGGATTCTGGCTTTGAACTAACAGCATTTTCAGACGCTGATCATGCCGGATGCCTTGATACTCGGAAAAGCACTTCTGGAGGGATACAGTTCCTTGGTGATAAGCTAGTAAGTTGGATGTCAAAGAAACAAAACTGCACTGCAATGTCTTCAGCAGAGGCAGAGTACGTGGCGTTATCTGCAAGTTGTGCTCAAGTAATGTGGATGAGGACACAGCTTCAAGATTATGGCTTCAACTACAACAAAATACCGTTGTATTGCGACTCTCAGTCAGCCATAGCAATCTCATGCAACCCCGTACAACATTCACGGACAAAGCACATCCATACTCGGTATCATTTCATAAAGGAACAGGTTGAAAATGGTATAATTGAACTATATTTTGTCAGAACTGAATACCAATTAGCTGACATGTTTACGAAAGCCCTTCTTGAGGATCGGTTTAAGTATCTTGTCAGAAGGATTGGTATGAGATGTTTGACTCCAGCTGGATTGGAGGTTTTACAAATGAGACTGCTTGATATCATATCAAAACATCACCATGTACAGAATATTTGAGAAAGCAATATCAAAAATATAAAGCTTCAAAAAGAAAATACAAATCAGAAAATAGAAAAATTCCAAAAAAGTTCTTCTCGACATGTCTCTTGCGAATCGATAACATTTACGTGCTTTAAAAATGTCGGAGTAACATTGTCACGGGTGTGTAAATGAAGTTCGAGCGAGAGTTGCAAATAGTTTCAAAACATGTCATTTCTAATTTTCTAAATGGCTTATGTGCAAATATCAGTACATAACCCGGAATTCAAATAAAGGAAGGTTTATAGCTTATCCTCACAATGAGAAAATTAACGTTTCTCGGTCTTGAGCTGTTCTTACAAGACATTCAATGTTTTTAGCTCAAGAAAAAGGATAGTATACGTTTCAGTGCACTTACCCTTAGCGTTAGAAGAGAAGTCCTCTAACATTTGGTTTTTCAAAAAGTTAAACATAATTTTTCAAGAAATTCTCAATGATAATTCATAATCTTTCAAAATTGTGTGTTCAACACTCCAACCCTCACAATGTTTTCAAAAGACAACAATTTCTCAATTGGTCATATTTTTGAGGGGGAGTTTTTTGAATCAAAGTTTTAATCTTCTTGGTAACATCTACAACGGACTGATTCTTATGTTTTCAATAACATTATCAAAATGTTCCAAAGCATTCATGCTAATAATATTTTCTCCCACGAAATTTTCATTGACATTTTTTAATAACAGGTATTTCAAAATCTAGTGTTTATTATTTAAAAATAAGGGGGGTGATAATGTATTTATAATATGATCTAATCGAACTCATGTGCTGAAAATGTAAGAAAAGGTTTTATTGGTCGATCTTATACCCAACAACATCTTAATTTTCACGGACGTATTCTGAAGTCATAAGGTGGTTAGGTTAGGAATCAATCCTATGATCCAACCAGAACCGGAGGATCTACCCAAGGATAATCCAAAGTTAGAAATAGCAGTCCTTAGGTATGATTAGAGATGAATGTATATGGGAATAATGCCGACTAAGATTGAGCTAACACTGGAACAATCACAACAAGGTGTTAGTAATGACGGTCTGGTAACGCATGAAGGCGTTTGAGAATGAAAAAGAAATGTATCGGATAAAGGGTCATAAGAATGAAGCCTCCACAAAACCTTAGGCAGTAACCGGGTCAATAAATATTTGCTGTCAGAAATCACAAGTTGATTCGTTTTTATGCATTGAAAATGACATCATGGACCCAGTGATGCAATGCACAACCCTTCCCAGCCATTCGAGTTTCTCTTAAAAGAAACTTGTCTCATTTGTCATGGAGATACACACTGTTATTCTATTACATCTCACTCCGAGATCGTTGATATTGAATAGGTGGCAATCTGCTCAAGCCTCCGAGTACTAAAACAAAATTCACTATCGATCTAGAGCCAAGAGATCATTAATAATTCTTTTGTTAGGTCACATTCACATTTCAAAACACTTGTTGGAACATCATCAAGTTCACAAGCTGTTAACAAGAGTCCTACGCAATATCATTGTGATATTTGCCAGAACATCAGAGTGATACTTTTAGTATTCACAATGAAGATGGAAATCCTGCTTGAGTCAGCATCAAACAAGCTCTTGGTAGGTGACTTGCGAGATTCTATATGAATCAAACTTGTGACAACTGGATCACGAGATGGTCCAGTAAATGAATTGACAGTTGATGAATTTTGATAAAAACATGACACTCTCGATGTGTTACAAAAAACACTTTAACGAGTGACACGTCGATTGATTTTCAAATCAATTTTCTCGTTTATCACTAACGTAAACCTGCAGGTCAAACGGTGGTAACGGCAACCTCAATCCCATTCAAATGCTCAATCTACGAAGACATACTATCTAGAAAGCTCAAGATTTAAAGACAAAGACTTCCGCTAACTCTGATTTGAAGCTTTCAAGATGAGGCATAGTATGAGAATGTTGGTCAAAGACACAAGATCGCAAGATGGCATAGACGATAAAGACAATGACAAAGGCTCAAAGTCTAGATCGCAAAGCATGAAGGAACAAACCTACAACAAAGAACAAAGAAAAAGACCAAGACCACATGAGCTTAAATGACGAAAGCAATCTCATGTATCTCATGAAGGAGTGTCATTAATGAACTCACTTCGGGGGAGATTGTTAGCCTCAAAATATTGAGCCGAACTGGAAGTTTGTTCATTACGTGTACAAGTCTCAATCATTTAATTAGTTAATGTTGTAATCGGGCTCGATAGTTAATCTAATATTGTATATGTTTTGGGTTTAATCCCAAGCAAAACCTGAGCCCGAGTCCTAGTTAAATATCCCGCGTGTCACATTAAATGTGTAGGGGTATATATAGATATTTTTCTCTTAGAAAAATATCTCTTCTCATTTTTCAATAAATATCTTTTCTCTATTTTCTCTCATCTCTCTCTCTCTCTTACTTCTTTCTCTCTCTAGAAATCATATCTTTTCTAGTTTCTTGGTTCGTAATATGAAGTGAAAGTGTAAATCGGGTTCCTACAGCCTTATATAAATATGTAGAGATGAGTTAGATTCTTTTACTCCACCATTTATTATAGGGGAGTTGATATATAAACACTAAAACCTTCTTTAAGACGAGGTAGTACGATAAGCTCATAGGTTCTAAAGCATTAATCTATCATATATGATATTACACTATCACTCATTATGCCATCATTCATTTCATACCATCGTCCATTCGTGTCATGATGCATTCCATTTCGCCATGCCATACCTTTCGTTTCTGACATGTGTGCATACTCATTCACTGTGCATCATCTGACATCGTGTGTACCTTTCATACTGCACACATTCTGCATGGTTTCATATAAAAGCGATTTATATAAACTTTTGCTTGTGGAGGTCATGGCTACACCCTCTATTCCGGTCCCTGCTGAGGAGAATCTTGGGGATCCGATCGATGTCAGAATGAATATCATCCACCCAGAACCTATTGCTGTAGTTGCTTTTCCTGCAGCGACCGTTGTGAGGACGCTGGCCCAGCATGGAGAAGCTATACGAGGCATACAGGAGCAACTAGTATGGGTGCCCATACAGGAGGAACTGATGGCCCTAAGATTTAGGATAGACATTTTAGAGGCAGAAAATGCTTCATTGCGTGCTAGGAATAAAACTACGAAGGCAATCGAGAAGATTACTCGTAACCGTGAGAGACAGGCCCGCGAGAAGATGGAGAGCCAGATGAGTTTGATTCAGGAGAAGCTAGAGAGCCTTAGGCACTCGAGACGCCCATGATCAGTCATCATGGATCGTGACCCCTAGAGCTTTTGTCTCATTATTTATGTATTAGCTTATATCGAAGGATTGTAGTACTAAGAAACCATGTAGTATTTTGGAGGGAAAAATCAATGAACCCGACTATTTATCGAATTATGGTATTATGAAAACCTTGTCAAATCTTGCTTCAACTCTGTATCTATCCATGCAAACTATCTACTAAAACAGTACGACTATCTCATTGTCCCTTATAAATTGCTTCCATATTAAATTTTCAAAACTAATTGGTTACCAGTCATTTTATAAAACTCTGTGATACTTCTTTAATCATAGCACATTTTTTTTGACGAAAATGAGCATTGCATCGTTAGCCCTCAAATATACATAGCCTGATCAACTATGTATAATTTAGGAAGGACTATGCCATGCTGAGAGTAGTCACCATATAACCTTTATAAATAAATCCATTTTCATTTACATCCTTGAAAAACGGATTTTTACGTGTGCGTATTCATAAGACATGGTTACATCAAGAAATCAAACTAGAATCTATGGCAACTAAGCAGACCTTACTCCATCCTACTATAACGTTGACGTCATTCTATGCCAAATCTTAAGCCGACAAGCCGAGACCTATTACTAGTCACCCTAGGACACTTCGCTATCAAATCTGTTCACCACTAGAGAAAGAAGCCACAGCACATATGAGATTAACCAAAGTAATGGGCAAACCGCACGTACATGTTCCTACGCTGACTTCATGAAGTGTCATCCTCTAAACTTCAAAGGAACTGAAGGCGTTGGCGGTTTAACTCGATAGGTTGAAAATATAGAGTCGGTTTTTAATGTCAGTGGTTGTGCTAGTGGGGAAACAGGTTAAGTTTTCCACCTGCATCATGTTAGGGGCTGCTTGACTTGGTGAAATGGGCAGATAAGAACCTTAGGTCAGAGGCATACATAATGACTTGGGAAGAACTCAATAGGAAGATGACTGACAAGCATGTCCACAGGGAGAGATCCAGAAACTAAAGATTGAGTTGTAGAACCTAAAGGTTAAAGGAACGATGTTCCATCATACACTCAACGTTTCCGGGAGCTAACCCTGGTATGTACCAAGCTCTGTGCTAATGAGATTGAGAAGGACCACCCGTGGACTTCCCGATAACATCTATGGAAATGTGAAGTCTTCCAAGACGTTGGATGAGACCATTTAGTTGGCCAACGACTTGATGAATCAGAAACTCCGCACCCATGTGGAAAAGTCTGATAACAAAAGGAAGATTGATGAATCATCCCGAAACAACCATGGTCACCAAAAACAACCCTTCAAGAAGCGAAATGTAGGCTACAATGTGGGGGTTGGTGAGAAGAAATCCTACGGGGTTGCACTTCAAAAATTTATTAGGCCATCCATTCAATGCTCATAGAATTGGGTAGTTTCGACGGCATTATCAGTATGGACTGGTCAAGAAGATGTTACGCCGTGACAGTGTGCGATGAGAAACTCATTCAAATTCCCTATGAGAATGAAACCTTGACTTTCCGTGGAAACGAGAGTAACGACGGGAGAGAATCCCGGTTGACCATTATCTCATGTTCAAAGGCCCAGGAGTACATGGCGAAGGGATGCCAGGTCTTTTTGGCGCAGATATCCGCCAAGAAAGAGGAGGAAAAATCGAAAGGATAACAAATCAAGGACGTATCAATTGTCTAAGATTTTCCTGAGGACTTGCCAGGTCTTCCTCCGACTCAACCAGTAGAAATTTCAGAATCGACCTAATTCCAGGAGCCGCACCTGTAGCTCGAGCACCATATCGGTTGGCACCATCCGAGATGAAGGAGTTGTCGGAACAACTACAAGAGCTTTCCGACAAAGGATTCATAAGACCTAGTTCCTCACCTTGGGAAGCCTCGGTCTTATTCGTCAAAAAGAAGGATGGGTCATTCAGGATGTGCATCGACTACCGTGAGTTAAATGAGCTGACAGTGAAAGATCGCTATCCACTTCCGAGGATTGACGATTTATTCGATCAACTTTAAGGATCCAGTATTTATTCGAAAATAGATCTGAGATCGGGTTATCATCAGCTTAGAGTACGAGAACAAGACATTCCAAAGACAGCTTTTCGAACTCGGTATGGTCATTACGAGTTTCAAGTGATGCCATTCGGGCTAATGAACGCACCCGCGGTATTCATGGACCTCATGAACCGGGTGTGCAAGCCGTACTTGGATAAATTCATGATTGTCTTCATCAATGACATACAAATTTATTCGAAAGACGAGAAGGAGCATGAAGAACATCTTAAGGCGATCTTGGGATTGCTTAAGAAAGAACAATTGTACGCTAAGTTTTCAAAATGCGAATTTTGGATTCCGAAAGTACAATTTCTCGGCCACGTCATTGACAACAGGGGCATTCACGTAGATCCAGCCAAGATTGAATCCATCAAGGATTGGGCATCTCCTAAGTCACCGACGGAGATCCGCCAATTCTTAGGACTTGCTGGATACTACCGGAGATTCATCGAGGGATTTTCGAAAATTGCCAAGTCAATGACAAGCTGACACAGAAAGGAATCAAATTTGACTGGGGTGAAAAGGAAGAAAACGTCTTTCAGTTAATAAAGCAGAAGTTGTGCGGTGCGCCAATTCTGGCTTTGCCTGAAGGAAGCGAAGACTTTGTGGTCTATTGTGATGCTTCGCACAAACGCTTAGGCGCTGTGTTGATGCAGAGGGAGAAGGTGATTGCCTATGCCTCCCGACAGCTAAAAATCCATGAGAAGAATTATACCACTCATGATTTAGAGCTGGGATCGGTGGTGTTTGCTCTAAAAATTTAGAGACATTATCTGTATGGAACCAGATGCACCGTATTCACTGACCATAAGAGTTTACAACACATTCTCGATCAAAAGGAGCTTAACATGAGGCAACGCCGTTGGCTAGAATTGCTAAGTGATTACGATTGCGACATTCGTTATCACCTGGGGAAGGCAAACGTAGTGGCCGACGCGTTGAGTCGTAAGGAACGGATCAAGCCGTTGCGGGTTCGAGCCTTAGTAATGACCATTGGCTCGGATCTTCCCAAACGAATATTAGAAGCTCAGATCGAAGCTCAGAAACCAGAGAATCTTGTGAATGAAGATGTAGGCGGTATGATCAGAAAGGACATACCCAAGGAAAGGTTGGAACCACGAGCCGATGGAACTCTATGGTTACACGGCAGGAGTTGGTTACCCTGCTATGGAGATTTGAGATCCGTGATCATGCACGAATCTCACAAGACCAAGTACTCTATCCATCTCGGTTCTGAAAAGATGTACCAGGATGTGAAGAAAATATATTGGTGGCCCAATATGAAGGCTGACATCGCCACGTATGTTAGCAAGTGCTTAACATGTGCGAGGGTCAAGGCCGAACACCAAAGGCCATCAGGACTGTTAGTACAACCAGCAATACCCGAGTGGAAGTGGGATAATATCACAATGGATTTTATCACCAAGCTTCCTAGGTCGTCACAAGGTTTCGACACCATCTGGGTAATTGTAGACAGACTCACAAAATCTGCTCACTTTCTGCCAAAACGGGAGAATGATCCATTAGACAAGTTGGCGAGGTTGTACTTGAATAGGATAGTAGCAAGACATGGAATACCTGCTTCGATTATCTGTGACCGTGATGGGAGATTCACATCCAATTTTTGGAAATCATTTCAGAAAGCTTTGGGTACAGATATAAGCATGAGCACTGCGTATCACCCAGAAACTGACGGCCAGAGCGAGAGGACTATTCAAACTCTCGAGGATATGCTACGTGCTTGCGTGATCGATTTTGGCAAGGGTTGGGTCAAACACCTGCCCTTGGCCGAGTTCTCATACAATAACAGTTATCACGCTAGCATTAAGGCCGCACCTTATGAGGCGCTGTATGGTCAAAAATGTCGATCACCGGTGTGTTGGGCCGAAGTTGGAGAAGCCTAACTGACTGGCCCAGAATTAGTCCAAGAAATAACGGAAAAGATCGTCTTGATCATGCAGAGAATGCAAGTTGCTCAGGACCGACAAAAGAGCTACGCTGATTGAAAGTGGAAGCCGATGGAATTTGAAGTTGGGGATAAGGTTATGCTCAAGGTCTCACCTTAGAAAGGGGTTGTACGATTCGGGAAGCGGGGCAAGCTGAAACCGAGATATGTCGGGCCTTTCAGGGTGTTAGCCAAGGTTGGGAAAGTTGCCTACAAGCGGGGACTTCCCCAAGAGTTGATCAGAGTTCATCATACCTTCCATGTGTCTAATCTGAAGAAATGTTACGCTGACAAACCTCTAGTCATGCCGTTAGAAGGAATCCACGTTGACGATAAGCTCCAGTTTGTGGAAGATCCCGTTGAAATCATGGAACGGGATAAAAAACGATTGAAACAAAGCCGGATACCATTGGTTAAGGTTTGCTGGAACTCTAGGTGGGGCCCTGAGTTCACCTGGGAACGTCAGGATTCATTAAAAAAGAAATACCCACATCTGTTCACAAACCGGGCTTCGTCATCCACTACAAGGTCTTAAGCTTTGAGGACAAAGCTCTTTTAACGGGTGGAGACTGTAACATTTCTCAATTTCAAGTCATTTTACGACATCTATTATTCTTCACTATTTATTTTGGTCTGACACACGTTTACTTTTAACGATTACTTTAAGCTAAACGGGTATCAAACAATTAAACGTTTGCATCAGTCAGGTATTAAATAATTATTCTAAGAATAATTATGGTCTTTGATTATTTTATGTTCATCGGTTACGTGAAGCGTGTATGTTTCGCAATAAAAGTACCTTTAGGCATACCCAGAGCCACGTAAATTAATCTACACTTCAACAAAAGCCTATCTTTATATCCAATGACTAAAGTTTTATTAAACGTTACCCAAGTAAATATTGTTAGTCATATGGTGCGCAAACAAAATAAACGAGCTAGAAACTAAACATTTTAAGATTTACACGTATACACCAAGGATCACATAATATGTTAAAGCTACAAGCCTTAAAGCTATATAACATACAAGTATCATGTGTTAAAAAAAAATCAAAAGTCACCATTTTTCACAAATTTAGTTTAAAGATACAAGACTTAAAGCTATTTAAACATACACTTGAAATATGTGTTAAAAATCAAAAGCTTACATTTTTCCTGCGTTTCTATATCTCTAGTCACGGCACCCACATAGATCTAAAGGACAACCAAATCCAAGATATGTATCTTGCCAAGTATATTTGCATCTAATGGTTTAAGCGTATCTAACACCGTACATGGAAGATTGGAAAAATCTTAGCTCTAGACTTGTACAAGACCATGTACATATGCGCATATAGACACATAGATCACACAAGCAAATCTTGCTTAAATCTTGTACAACCTTAAACTCATTAAGGTTTTGTACTAACTAGCTAGAGAATCCTAATCAACTAGAAATCTTCTATTGTCTATGCTAAGTACAAGTACTACATCTAGCTAATAAATTTAGTGTACTTAGGGTTATAGACTTGTGTTAGGAAGCTATTAACCAAAGGATAAAGACACAATCTGGACATATCTTTTGTACCCTTGGATAACCACGGCCAACACACACCCCTCACAACTTAAGATCTCTCATATCTATAATAGTATCTTGTACCATGATATTGTAAACTAAAGATGTGTACTTAGGAGGTTATAACAAAAACAATTATTAGCGATAAACTAGAAACCACAAAAACCGCCTAGTTAAGGTGACGGTATGGTTTGATTTTGAAATAGTAAAGCCTAACATTAGTTCCAAATGTCCAATTCATTATACAACACACTCACATTTTACCAATTAACTCCTTCCTTGAAGAATATACAAACTCAAGAAAGCCACTATTTCCTCCTTTTCTCTTGACTACGTTTCAAACACAAAAGGAGAACAAGTGAGCCTTACCTGATACCAATCATGCATGGTCACGTTACACATGAAACCACATGGTTTTGTGTGGCTTTGCTCAACCCACATGCATTAAATACATTGATATTGTGACTAGGGTCACGTTATTTTACACATTGTAAGTTAAGGGAGGCTGGACATTGTTGGGTTTCACATACACGTTTGTACACATATACGTAACGAGCCACGTAATACTCGCATGCATGTCGCGTATATATATATGGGTTAAATTATTGCTTGTGTGGTAAACTTCCTGAAATAAAAGCAGGGTTAAATAGCTAAAAGTCTACAAAGAACCAACCCCGTGGGAGAATCGACACTAGAAGTCTTGTAATGAGTATTCTGCTAAGGGAAGTATAATATACGACTAACAAGGGGTTAGCGGTTGGTTTCTTGTTGTTCGAAAAAGAGACATAAAGGGGACCCTAGCCCGTCATATAAAATGACGAGCCTAATAGGCCAAGAACGCGTACGTTTTAGACTAGAGGCTTAAAGTCTCGACATGGAAATCATATAGTAAAGGTGCGAACAAATTCTAAATAAAAGACTGACCTAGAACTTAGAACATAAACGATTGGACTACATGAACCAGCAAATAAGCTTAAAGGCTTAACGGGCTCGGCAGCCCATAACCGAAAGCCCAACGTGAGTCCATAAGCTCACGATAACCTCTATCAGCTTATAGGGTAACCTACGTGGATTACGAAAGTTCTAATGGACTTAATGGACTTAATAAAAGCTAATGGACCGAATCGAGCCCATAGAAATTCGTTTGAAACCTTAATGGGCCTAAGAAGCTCATTAACGAGCCCAACAGCTCATAACGAGGGCTTATTGCTTAATTAGTAAGCAAACTTGGAAAATCAGACCCTAATAGGTTTATTGGACTAAGAAAATAAGTCAAGTCACTTGTTGAGACTGTTTCATTATAGACGAGTTGAGTGATTGGGAGCTCACAAAGCCATATAGCTCAATAAGCCCCCAATAAGCTCCCGTGATTATTTCTGGCTAAAACTAACGTAATAAGTTAAACTAATGTTTGGCACGTTTTTAACTCCTAATCGACCTTTTAAAGCTTTTATTGGACTTAGCGGGCACAAGAAGGCCCCATGAATCACAAAAATAAGCTCGTCTAAGCTTATTTATAAGCTAAGACAGCTTCTACGGCTTAAAATAACCTATTGAAACATGATGTTAGATCTTAATTGGAGTCAAAATTCAATTTTTACAAGTTAAGGGACTAAAAGTGTAAATTTGCGAACTATAGGGTTAAAACTATCATTTACTAATTTTACAAGTATAGGGGCTGTTTTGAACATTCTGAAAGTTAAAGGGGCTGATGTGAAACCTATAAGGACCTAAATGGCAACTTGGTAAAGTCGAAGGACTAAAAGTGACAACATGGAAAGATAGGGGTTAAAAGGGTAATATAACCTAACCTAGACAAAAGGACTAAGGTCGTCAAACTTATCAACTTAAAGGTATGTTATAAAACTTAAATGATTTTATAAATACCCAAAGTGTCGAACTGGACTTAATACAATAAAAGTATTGTAGTATTAAAGTCACAAGGTTTATTATGGAATAAATGTCAAGGTAATAACGATATTAATTATTATTCAATGGTCTTTCCCTAGTCATATACCATATCTACCAGTGCAAACAAAGTAAACATTCCTCCAAAGAGAGCATTGACCACCAAACAAGTGATAACATTATTTTATTAGGGGATAAATAAACTGCATTGTCATGTAGTTGATTATGTGACTTGGATGTCTAAATATTGTAGAAAGGCTTTGTCCGTATTACTTAGGTATTGATGTGTGGTTCAACGGACTTTACTTGGCGAGTTATATTATCATTCACAGGACATTACCCTTCTTAAGTGAGTTCTTAGCACCAGTTTTACTGTTATTTAAATGATTTACATCCTTGGGGTGAGAACATGCTTTGTTTTACAAATTGGACGCAAGTGTACATTTTTACTATGATTACGTGTTTGCCTAAGTTTTCCATAACCCATTATGTCCATGATCGTGACCTGTTTAATTGCAATCGTTGTGATTGCGGATTTACTCATTATGTGGGCGCGAATGTTATGAATAGATCTATTAGGGATTGATAATCCTCGTTCGAGTGACTAGCTAATACCGGGAACGAACGCATACCATGTCGAATTTCGGATGTTGTAGGGTTAGCACATCATTCAAGACAATTATGGCATGTTATTTGCGTTCAGGTCGAGGTTCGGTGTAATGAAGCATTAGGATAAACGTAATACTTTTGTATAATGTTTGGCATATGTTTTCTTAATCATACATTTTGAAATCTTGTGGTCCTACAATTGATTTACATAAACCTATGAATTCACCAACTTTATGTTGAAGTTTTAAAGCATGTTTTTCTCAGGTCAATGAAGCACGAGGTGCTAAGGATACATTAGGGTCACTCATTTGGGAGTCATACATTAAATCGATTTGGATTCAATACCATTCTTAGGATTACATTGTTATGATCATTAAATCATTGTTTATCATGGTTGAAACAATTTGAGCCGTTGTGCACTTTGTATTATCATGTTTTTTGTTGAAATCCAATTGCATCGATATTTTCAATCGATTCATGTAGAGGTGTTTCTCATATCTTGTGCTATTGATCCGTAAATATAACGTCCTCGGTTATTCAACTTAAGCTGCTACCCAGTTTGGGGGTGTCTACATAATCTTGATCCCACTCGGATTATGTTGCTATAAGGACCCCAAAGACAGGGCTTAGAATAACAACTCGACAAAACTTCAAATGCTCCAAAATACCATTTATCTGTATCCATGCCGAGTGAGAAAAGGTTGATTATGAGGTAATTGGAGAAAATGGATCATAAAGAAGAAATGAGAATGATTTAAAATGATGGCACAGATCTTGTGAAATTCCACTAGATACACATCATCTAAGGAAGAAGAGGAGGAAGAAGAGGAAGAAGAGGAAAAGGAAGAGTCAAAAAAGAAGGGATCAAAGGAGGTCATTACAGAAATGGGTCAAAAACTACAGTGTCTATCAGGTATGCATGCATATACACAATAAGTGGAGTCAGATCTCGAGTTCACAGCAAAGAGTGAACCTAAGTGTAAGGAGATAGAAGATACTTGTGAGAGTGGGGTTCGACCCAAACTAGATTCATCTTAGCTATTACTGCCTATATGTTACCTGACTACCCATCTTGTTTCATGTCTTGAAAAATTTAGTTCGTTTTTATATGGTTGGAGACATGTTTAGGAATGTTTACTTTTGACTTTTAGATTTTTAAGTATTTTAATATTATGACTTAAGTATTTGCTGGATTATTTCCGCATGTGATGAGTTGAATGATTATAATTATGTGTTATATGGTGTGTTAACCTTAAGAAGTGTCGTCATAGGAGGGAGTACACTTTTGAAAGGGGGCATCTTTAATTATGGTGGCCAACATAATTATACTGCGCCACAAACACTAAGTGGACTTACAAAGTATGATTATATGGATGGATGTTGACTGTTATATGTTGGTTATACTTGTATGTTTATGTTAATGTGTAGAGTATGATAGATTTAATAGGATTGGAAATCCTTTATTATATTGTCTTATGTATCATTAATTTTTATTTTTAGAATGGCTCACAAACCGTCGGATACGCAATTTTGAAACGAGTAAAACCGCCAGACATTGCTACTATAATCATCATTGCGTAGCACGATTGCAAAACATCATCCCTCAGATTATGGAATAGACATAGACAATCCGAACACATCCCTGTTTGTGTTTAACCAGTGGTTAGGATGAATAATGATATAGGGTAGGGACCTTCTAACTTTCACCAAAAGTCATCATCCAACAAGGCAGCTGAGACATGCATACATACCAGTAACGACGGAATAGACATGCTTGCTTAAACAAGACCCCGTTCGAGTAGACACTAAGGTTACTTGCTGATAGATGTTTAATTATACATGTTTTAAACCCGTAAAAACTTGCAAAAATGACCAAAAAATGCCAAAAGATATATGTGTTTATGTGTTTAATGCATGTGTGCAGGAATTAAAGATAAATAAGACAAAAGTGAGCAAAAACGACCAAAACCGACAAGAAACGGAAAAGACAAGTGATCAAGTGAAGACATGAGGAAAGATATCAAAGCCATTTCCTGTTTTAAATACTACAAGGGCCAGAAATGCCAATTCTCAAATTCACTTATATACTACACTTTTGAAAAAGAAACACAAGGGCTTGTTATGCAATAATGCCAAACTTTCAAACACATACGCGGGTTAAGTTTTCTTCCTAACAACTTTGTAACCACTTTTCCCACCAAAAAGCACGAACAAACCCAAGCACCCCAAATCCCTTTCCCGCTTTTCCCAACTACAAACCCACCAATCAGAGTTCACTTCCACGTCATTTTGCACACCTGGCAAGCAGTGATTGGTGCGAACACCTCACCCATCACATCCAACGACCAAGATTCAAGAAAAAGAGATCAACGGCTAGGAATGCTTGGAGTTCTCAATCTTCTCCTCACCTTCTCCTATAAATAGGAGCTTGTTATTCAGTTTAAAGAGAGTTAGTTCAGTTTTTTTTGTAATTTTCTCTTTTCAGTTTCACTTGTACTGTTCATCTTTTCAAATTGAGCTTTTAAACTTTCAAGTCATTTGTACTTCCTGTTTCTTATCTTGTACTATTCTTTCTAAAGCAATAAAACTAGTTGAGTTGTGTTTGTGTTCAAGTTTACATGTTATAAGTCAGTTTTAGCTAATAAGCTTGTAATAAGCTCAATTGAGCTTATTCTGTTTTCTCTTAGTTCAAAAGTTGTTCAAATTTTGTTAAAAGCTTTTTAAATACTGTATTTGTCTATTTTTGTTCAACTATGATTTATTTGAGTTTAGTTTGATTGAGTTTGGAAGCAATAAGGAATAATAAGCAAATTTCAGCTTATTGAGCTTACAGCTATTTGGTTTAGAGGCAAGGTGCCATATAGGAGTTGAATTTGAAAGCCACTCACTCAGAAAGAGTGGCTAGGGTCAGAGACTACAAATTCAAAGGTTTATCTTACTGATTTTGATTTCAGCATTTAAATAGCTTAATCCAGTAGCTTATTGTGTTTACTTTTTGAGTTTAAGCCTGTTCAATATTGCTTAGTTAGCTTAGAGATGCAAATGCTTTAAGCTGTTGTAGCTAGAACTTATTAAGGTTTCATTTCTTAAATTCTGTCATTCAGAAGAGTTAGCCTAGCTGAGAAAGTACCTCTTTTTGAAATATAAGCTAGGAATCTTAGAGCTTAAATAGCTCAATTGGATTAGTTATAGCTAGAGTAGATATAAGGATTTTAGTTATTTAGTTTAAAGTTAGATTTTAAAAGCTGTATAAAAATAATCAATTTTTAAGGAGTGTTTGGCATTAAGCTTGAATTTTAGGCTAAACACATTTTAGCTCACTTAATGCCTTAAGTCCACTTTTGTTAGCTGAGAATAAGCTGTAGGATTGATTTTCAAAGTCTTTCATAAGCTAGATCTTAGTTCAGCAAGTTTTTTCTAAGTGAACCTTAGTTTTCAGTTTTAAATTTCAATCACAGTTTATTCTATAGTAGATTATAGCTTTTATTCTTTTAGTGCTTGTTTACATTTCCTTTTAGGTTCCAAATTCATTAAAAATTCAATTCTTAGGTTTATTGTTCCCAGTTTGCAGTTTGACTAAACTTGCTTTAGCAGTACTAAACTTGTTATAGCAGTACTAAGTAGTAGCAAATAAGCCTAACAGTCTTTTTACTAGCACTCTTTAGTCATTAAATGGATTACAAGTTCTGAGATTTAAGCAATTCTTAGAAGCTAGTAGTAAAGGTTTTAAATATAAGCACAGTTTTTTTCATTTTGAAAACAATTTGATAGCTTAAAACTAAGCCTTAGTTAGCTGTTTCAGTTTGGACTTAAAACTGTTGAGTTAGCTTAGCTTGATAGTTACTGTAGCACAGTTTAAAAAGTTAAATTTCTTGCTTATTCATTAGTTAAAATGTCAAAGTGCTTTTATTAAAGTTGTAGTAGATAAGCTCAGGTCCAACTTTCCTGTTTTTAGTTTTTGCTTATTTTCACTTTTGTAATAAGCTAAATTTTGCTTAAGTCGTAGGGTCTGTTTGGTATTTTTTTCAATAGTTAAGGGTGTTCTGTTTTCACTATAGTGTAAATATTTGTTATTTTCCCCGTCTACCCTTTACTTTCTTCTTTTACATTTTCTACCCTGTTCTTTTAGGTTAAATAAAATAGAATTAATATTTTTAATATTAGGTTTAATAAAATTAGGGTTTATGTTTTAATAAGCAAAATTAGGTTTCAATTGATTAGTAAAAATTGGGCATTTTTATATCATTAGTTTTCTGCACATTTTTAGTAGTTAAATATCATTTTTCTTTATTTTTCCAATTAAATTTGTATTTTCTAGAAATTAAAATAGGTTTTTAGTAATTTCTTTTTCTTTAGAAATTCATAGAAAATAGAAAAATAGTAGGAAAAATCTAATTTTTTTTGTAATAATTTTCTTTTTCATTCTAGTATTTTTGAAAAATAGAAATAGATTTTTAGTGTTAATTTTTAGAAAAAGTTTATTTTTAGTTAATTCATTTTTCTTTAAAAATTCATAGAAAATACAAAAATAGCTAAAAAATTCTAATTCTTTTTCCTAAAATTTTCTTTTTAATTTTGTGATTTTTAGGTATAAAGTTTGTTAGTATTAGTGCTTTAGATTTTAAATTCTAGTTTTAGCTCGCATTTTTAATTCACGTTTGTTAAATTTTCGTATTAGTTAACCGTTTTTAATTCTTTAATTGTTTCTATAGTTTAATTGTGCTATTATATTCATAGTGTAATTCAAAATTCAAAAATCCTTTATCCATTCTTGACTCGACTCCGAATTATTCCCGAATTTCAATTCACGACTTCGTTGGGATACGACCCGAGAAGAAAATACTTCCCGGTTAAAAATATACGTATTGTGTTTTCTTAAGTGAGATTTTACCCTTTTATATTCTCTTGTTTGAGAAGTAATTTGGAAAGAATTGTCACGGGATTTATACTATACATATATAAATTTGACTAGTGCTTACACACGTACCAGTGATAGACAATAGTGGATGTGCGGAAAATCAAAAGGTGAAGTATGCTGCAAGTTCGTTCATAAATAAGGCCTTGACTTGGTGGAACACTCAGGTTCAGGAAAGGGGTCGTGAAGCTGCTGTAGGAATGACATAGGTTGAGTTCAAGGCGTTGCTTGTGGAAGAGTTTTGTCCAAGTAACAAAATGGAGAATTTGGAGAGTGAATTTTTGTAACACCCCTAAATTGGGTCGCATCGAAATATGGGTCTGAGAGTGTTACTTCATAGATCAATAGCACAAGATATATATAAGAATGACCTAAAATAAGTAAAACTAATACATTGGATTTAAACAAATTGTTTGTTACAAAAGCCCATAGCTTCACTTGTTCATTGTTCAAAAGATAAAGATTCTAGCACATAACAAATATTTCCCCAAAATGTAATGCGACCAAATCTTTAATGCACATAACTTCTAAAATAACTACCACCAATGTATCTTTTGTCTTGTACCTCATTGATCTCCTGAGAAAGCATGCTTTAAAACGTCAACAGTAATGTTGATGAATTCATAGGTTTGTAAAATGTATAATGTAGGACCACAAGATTTCCCAAGTGTATGATAATGCAACATATGCAAACCTTACAAAAATGTAATTACGCTTCCTTAAGCTCATGACACTGAAGCTCGACATAAATAAATTGCAATATATATTGCCAACATTGCCCGTGATGATGTTCTAACCCGCAACATTCCAAATCCGACATGGTATACGTTCGTTTGTTCAGTGATAGCTAATCACCTGAACGGGGATGTCAATCCTAAATAGATCTATTCATAATATTTGCGCTCACATAGTAATTGACAGTTCATGATTGTGGGCTCAGAGGGTTATGCTACTTAGGCAAACACGTAATCATAATGTAAAAACGTGGGGCTATGAACTCACCTCGAGTAAATGAATCAACAAAAATATATCAGATGCGTGAAAAACGTCATGTATGTGTCCGAGTGCAACCTAATTAATTATAGGTCGTATGAGTACTAAGTACTTTGAATAACTAATACTGTATATAACTCTATATAGCTACATCACCATCTAATTGTAATTGAGAAATAATATTTATAAAGTTAAAATGTTTATAAATATTACGTTAGTAAAAATGTCATAACTTTCCCATTTTAAGTCCGTTTTGTACGTTTTTTATGTCTACGCATTCGTATTAAAAAGATATCCCAAAAAATTACATTTTAATATTTTTAACCCTCTGGTGAACAGTGATTTTTACTGTTCATGCACTTTATAAAATTATTTTAGTAAATTTAATTAGCGTAATCTCGTAAAAGTCATATCTTATTCGTTTTAACTCTGATTTTGGTGATTCTTTCGAGCACGTCTTCGTAATTAAAAGTTATATCTAACTAAAATGTTTTCCAAAAAGTTTCTGAGATGAACAGTAATTTTTTTATGAAAGTATTTATAATCGTAAACATGAAAAATCCGTAACACCTTCGTTATTGATCAAATAATTATGATTCTTAATGTTTTAGAATCCTAAAAATGTGTATTTTCCATGAAAAATAATCATATATTTTTATCAGATGTGGAAAATAATAAGTTTTTAATAAAAGCTTTTATTATCATAAACTTGCAAATGGCGTATCTTCTTCGTTATAGCTCAGATTTTTGAGTTCTTTATATGCCTACGATCGTCATGACATGTAGTACTTTAATAAAATATAAAATAAATACTTTGTTTTTGAATTTAAAACAGTAACTTTTGATCATTTAGTTAAAATGTGTATAAAACTTGTTTTTATAAGTTTTTAGTTTAGTGAATTTGCTACAAGTCCCCTACAACACTTTATATCACAAGTCTCGTATACTTTAGGTCCTTTAGTTCATCATTTGTCCAAGGATACAAGTCCTTACATTTATTCATTTGTAACTTTAATAAGTAAACTTTTAAACCATTAATTTATATACACTTTTTATAAATTAACCAACACTTGTATAATGCTTATACTTCCATTAAAACATGTTCTTAACATCAATATAACATATGACAAAGTATATCAAACCATGATCAAGAGTAAAGATCCATTTTACATGTTAATATGTTTCCTAGATGGTGATTTACTATATAAACATCATATACACATAAAATCACAAATGTAAAGAGTGTAGGATTTTTAGATGACCTTAAGATGAAGTAGGATGAAGAGTAACAAGTTCTAAACTCTAGTTTAGAATCAAAACCCAAGCTTACAAGACTATAAAACCCTAATCCTTTAAGAAACCCTAATCTTTCACTTTTCTTGATTAACCATTTTAAATGCTAAACCAAACATTCAATATACCTTAGAATACCTTAGATATGATGTTAGAATACTTGGTAAATAAAAATGTATGAATTGTTTAGGTGTGTTTGGTGTATGTCGTGGCTAGGGAAAGGAGAACAAGAGAGATTTGTTTTAGTTTGCTAGTAAATGAGATGTATGAATGAATGAAAGTCTAGTGCATCCTTTATATACTACAATGGACTAGTCATGATCACTATTAAGGATTTCAAGACAAGATGAGTGAAGTAAAGAAGAATTTTGGTCAAGTTTACTAGTCATGTACTTAAGTTAGAAAGAGTTCTAGTTTGTTCAAGACTTATGAAAGATATTGGTGTAAATTGTGTGCTTTATGTCCCCTAGGATGTTCATGGGTTCTGAATTTTAGGGGGGGTGACTAGGAAATATCTTTGATATCTTGTATTGAAAATCTAGTGATACTTGTAGTTTTAGGAATTATAGGTTAAGTATAAAGTGTACACTTGTAGGATTTGGTTTTTAGCTTAGTTCCTTTATGTATAATTCAGCCAATATGTAAACATAGGTTAAGTTTTATAAAACTTTGGGTATTGGGTATAATAATGGGTATTTGTTGAAGCGTAGATAAGTTTTGGTGGTTTCGTGAATGCCTAAACATATTTTATTGTGAAATGTAAACATTTTACGTAACCAATAAAAATAAATTGTGAAAAGTTAATAATTATCCTTCAAATAATTATCTAACACTTGCTTGACGAAAACCTTTAATTGTTTGATGCCCGTTTACATTGAATGATAATTTTTAGTTTACTTAATTTAACTTAACGATTAAAATTAAAAGCAAACGCGTACAAGACTAAAAATAAATAGTAAAATAAATGACGTCGTAAAATGACCTAAAAACACGGGGTGTTATAGTCTTCCCCTGTTAAATGAGCCTTGTTCTCAAGGCTTAAGACGCGGCACTTGATGACGGTGCGGTTTTTGTGAAGAGATGCGGATATTTCTTTCAAAATTGATCCTCGCGTTCCCATGTGAACTCAGGACCTCTCCTAGAGTTCTATCGAACCTTAATGATTGGAATACGGCTTTGTTTCAATCATTTAACTTCAAGATCTATGATTTTTACCAGTTCCTCTACAAAATGAAGCTTGGCACCAATATGAAGTCCATCCAACGGAATGGCTAATGGTTCGTCGGCATAACACTTCTTCAAGTTGGATACATGAAATGTATTGTGAACCCTGTTCAGCTCTTGAGGAAGCTCAAGCTTGTAAGCAATGGCTCCAACTTTAGCCAACACCTTGAAAGGTCCAACATATCTAGGGTTTAGCTTCCCCCGTTTTCCAAAGCGTACTACTACTTTCCAAGGCGAAACATTAAGCATAACTCTATCTCTAACTTGAAATTCCATTGGCTTACGCTTTAAATCGGTGTAACTCTTTTGTCGATCACGAGCGGCTTGAATTCTTTGCTTGATCTGAATAATTTTCTCGGTTGTCTCTTGAAGTATTTCTGGACCGATGAATTGAACTTCTCCAACCTCGGCCCAACAAACAGGTGAGCGACACTTTCGACCTTAAAGTGCTTCGAATGGTACAGCCTTGATGCTAACGTGATAACTATTATTATATGAAAACTCAACTAATGGCAAATGGTTAACCTAACCCTTTCCAAAGTCACACAAGCACGCAACATATCTTCGAGAGTTTGAATAGTCCTCTCGCTTTATCTATCAGTTTACGGATGGTGTGCAGTACTCATATCCAAACTCGTACCCAAGGCCTTCTGAAGTGACCTCCAAAAAATTGATGCGAACCTAGGGTCGCGATCACAAATGATTGAGACAAGTATTACATGCCTCGTGACTACCTCTTTCAGGTACATTCTTGACAGTCTTTCCATGGGATCAGTTTCCCTCATTGGTACGAAGATTGCAGATTTAGTAAGTCGGTCGACAATCACCCAAATGGTGTCATAACCTTGTGACGACATAGGAAGCGTCGTGATAAAATCTATAGTGATATTATCCCATTTCTATTGAGGTATCTCGGGTTGCACCAATAAACCCAATGGCCTTTGGTGTTCAGCCTTGACCTTAGCACATGTCAAACATTTGTTAACATAGGTGGCGATGTCGGCCTTTCTTCATGTCCTGATACATCTTGTCAGAACCTGGATGGATAGAGTATTTTGACTTGTGGGACTCGTGCATGATCACAGTCCTTAAATCACCATAACATGGTAACCAACTCCTACCATTTAAGCATAAAGTTCCATCGGCGCGGGGTTCCAACTTTTCCTTCAGTATATCCTTCCTGATCATACCTCATACGTCTTCCTTTTTGAAGTTCTCTTGTTTCTGTTCCTCTATTTGAGCTTCTAAAATTTGTTTGGGGAGATTCAAACCAATAGTCATGACTAAGGCTTGAACACGTAATGGCTTATTTCGTTCTTTACGGATTAAGGCAAAGGCCACTACGTTTGCTTTCCCCGAGTGGTAACGTATTTCACAATCGTAATCGCTGAGCAACTCTAACCAATGACGTTGCCTCATGTTCAGCTCCTTTTGATCAAGAATGTGGTGTAAACTCTTGTGATCTGTGAACACCATACACTTGGTTCCGTACAAATAATGTCTCTAAATTTTTAGAGCAAACACTACCGATCCAAGTTCCAAATCATCATTCGTATAAATTTTCTCATGAATTTTCAATTGGCGTGATCCATAAGCAATTACTTTCTCCCTTTGCATTAATACAACACCCAATCCTTTATGCGAAGCATCGCAATAGACCATTCGCTTTCTTCAGGTAAAGCCAGAATTGGTGCACTACACAACTTCTGCTTTATTAACTGGAAGGCGGCTTCCTCCTTGTCACCCCAATCAAACTTAACTCCTTTCTGAGTAAGCTTGGTCATTGACTTGGCGATCTTTGAAAATCCTTCAATGAATCTTCGGTAATTGGTATGTGTTTAATTACACATACCTTTTACTTTTAAAAACAAGTTAAAATAACCAAAAACGGACTTAAAATGCCAAAAATATGCTTGTTTTGCTAATTGTGTTGTGCAGGAACGGATATCTAAGAAAAAGATGAAAAACGAAGCCAAAACAAAGCCCAAGAATGAAAAAGTCAACCCAAAGTCAACCCCGACAAATCCAAAGGCCACAAGTGAAGAAAAA
>BQNB010037805.1:0-38028 GCA_026074375.1 Tanacetum coccineum | reverse complement strand
GGTCGATTAGAGACTCGATTTCCAAAACATTGATTATAATTTCTATAAATAATAGATTACTTAATTTTTTCAATTTCAAGGTTTGTAGGTTTTACCATTTTACCATTATTGATAGTATGGATGACATTCACCTAGAATTCAAGTTGAACTGGCCGGGTCGAACCGGGTTTCAAAACAAGTAAATACATTATTGTAGGTTTTACCATTTTACCATTATTGATAGTATATACTAAATGTATTTACTTGTTAGAGTTTATCAACGTTAACGGGCTTGAAAAAAAAATGCAACCCAAAAATGAACCGGCAACCAATCGCTAAAACGGCTTGAATTAGCTTTTTGGGCCGAACGCACCGTTCAACGAATGACTTTTAGTATAAGAATAAGAATAAGGGTGAGCATCGGTTCAAAATCGAACCGAACCAACAAAAACCGAACCGAACCGAAAACCGAGTTTGAGGAAAAACATGAACCGAAACCAAACCGAAGTTTACCGAGAAAAATCGAAAACCGAACCAAAACCGACAAAACCGAACCGAATAAATAGTTTAAGCGTATTTTTCTTGTTTTTAACCCGAATCGAACCGAAACCGAACCGAACCGACAAAATCGAAACCGAAAACTATAGATATACAAAACCAAAAACCGAACCGAAAATGGCCGGTTCGGTTTCGGTCGGTTCGGCTCGGCTCGGTTTGTCGGTTCGGTTCGGTTTTCAGTTGATTCTGCTCAGCCCTAAATAAGAATACGAATTACTAGTTACTAGTGCTATTTAATGACATTAAATTCTAAAAAATATGCGTGGAGTTTGGTTTCAAAAGTGAAACGTATTTATAGTTTTTAAGCTGGGTTTTTCTAATCTCTGCTCACTAGACGGACTTTAGAGGTGTAGTTGGTAAGCATAAAATTTTCAATTAAAAAAATGTATTAAATATACATTAAATATTTATGTATTACTACATAAAAAACATTTTAGACCATCTTTCTTCATTAAATACAATTTTTTAAGTAATACAAAATGTTATGCATGATGTACAACATTTTATGCAAAAAATAAAATTCTACTAAACATCTCTTTCTTCATTCAATACAAACAATTAAGTAATGCAAGAATTAATGCACATTATACAATCTATACTACTTATAAAACAAAAACGCCCATCTCTCTCTTCATTAATGCATAAAAAAATTTAAGTAATACAACTTATTAAGCTTATTGTACAATCTTTAAATTCAACTTATATGGTACAATCCTTAGATGCATAAAACTTATATAGTTTTTAAGTAATACAAGTTTTAATGCTATGTATACAACTATTTAATGCACAAATGCACACATATAATTAATATTATAATTAATGCTATTATTGAAATACCCTATTACTTCAAAGCACAATTAATATAATACATGGTACAAACCAAACAAACTATTAATCAATAATACCAGAAAACCTTTATTCTAAGCATTTGTAAAACCCGCAAGCCAAATCAGTGTCTTAGCTTTTCCATATAATGAACGCGGAAATTGATCATTCGATTGTACTGTTATAACATATAAACAATTAATTAACATTAAACATCTTATGTTTAAGAACACTTTTTATAATTACAATCATTATATGACAATATGACTCGAAAAACACTTATGATTACATTTTTCCGTTTTGATCATTAAATTTTGAAAACGCAAAACATAAAAAAGAAGGTGTATTAAACGGAAATAAAAAATGTGAATGTCACTGTAGCTAAGAACAAAGTTTTGAGAATCAACATACATCAAAGCGCGATTGTGTATGCATAATACAAAACGCACACATCAGCTTATCATTTCACGCCATGATAACCGCTTGGTACCTATAGCAACGCTACAATATCTGATCATATTTAAATAAATTATTTACACATAAATCTCATACATAAAGTTATCTAACATAAAAATCTAGCTATCCGTAAAGCTATTGTAACGGAAAATGATGATCGAAAAAAGTATTCGTCACAAATCATGATTGCAGGGTACCTGCCGCTGCAACGCGCGAGTACCCTGCTAGTAATTGCTTAAGGGAGTTTTTGATAAAACAAAATGATATAGCACTGAATCACTTTATTGGTCTGAATGAATATAAAGAACAAAAATAAACTATTTGCAAGCAGGGGCGGAGCCTGAAAAAAAGGGTTGGAGGGAGGGGGGGGGTTTTAAAAAGAAATTTCACAACAACTTTATATACTAAGACTGAACAATAGTCGTTTAATATTTACTTGTATCTATACACCATCTCTAGCTATAATTAGTCACCCAAATAGTATGTTTTGGAAAAGAATTTACATACAACAGATAAGTTGAAAAATAAAAGATAGATTGAATGAAAGAAAAAAACACCTTACTTGTCAACCCTCGTGTTGATCTTGTACAACAAACAAACCAAAATGTGTTTAGGATGTCCTTTTTTTTTAATATTTCTTTTTGCGTCTACTTTCCTTCTCTTCTTCATTCTTTCTCATCTTCTATGGCACCATCTCAAACAAGAGAAACCGCCACTCCATATTCATAAAACTTTGCCTAAAATTTAATTTTTGAATATCAAATTTAGACAAGAAAATTGTTTTTCTAGTGTGGGGGGGGGGGGGGGGGGCACGAATCACAAAATACCTCAAATACTAAAAAAATTCACACTACAATTTTTGTGGGGGGTGGGGGGCAACCACCTGCTCCCTGTGCCCCATGTACTGCTGCCCCTTTGACAAGTGTTTATGGGTTTACGATCATGAATGGGTACATTGAATTACTATTTAAAAACCTTGTGTGCCAATAGTATAATGATACATCTAAAGAAACAATATGTAAATTTAACATAAGAAAATAGAAATAAAAGATTTTTTTAAACACTATTATTTAGTTCTTCGATATTATCGTATTCGTTAGTAATATAAGTCTGTGTCATAGATAATGGAATATGGCATTTTAATAGATAGTTTCAACTTACGATTATAAAAGTAAAAAAAATTCAATAAGTAATGCATATTATGTATTTAATCACTTTCATTTATAAGTGTTCACTCTTTTGTTTCACAACCTTGTTAGATTATCGTTGATGACATCCAATCTCAAAACATTTATGAATAATAATATTTTAAAAATTTTATCAAATCAATTTAGATTACAGAATTAAAAAATTAAAAAATGGCAGTGTAGTAAAACAAATAGGCAAATAAAGAATTAATATTAAAAATAAGGGTACATTAGTGATTTGTGATGAAGTGTAAAGGTGTGTTTGTTTCATTAAGATGTTTTAGGTTTGAATCTGATTACCAAAGCTTACTGGTAAGAGGTGGTTATAAAGTCTGAATCTGAATGAAATAATATTGTTTGTTTTTCTATAATTGTCTGAATAGTTTTAATTATCCGATTTTTTAAATATATGCTAAAACATAACTATACGATGTATAAATAGCTTAAATCTATCTCTAAAAATGAATATTTAGGTAAAAAAATTCAATCTTGAAACTCACAAACACACTGTTTCGGTTTACCCTTTGTCTATAAACGTGTTAAGGTTACCACTTATTTCACAAAATTAACTCGATTTTTAATGAATAACCCGAATTTCATTATTTATTTTTTCAAAGATTAATAATTACATAGATATTAGCAAAATAAACTATTTTAAGCATAAAGTGTTTTTCTATAATATAAAATTTTAATGGTATTTATAATTATATATATACATAAAAAAATATATATTTATATGAATTCGGTTTTTGGTTCGGTTTTCGGTTTAGATTGTCAAACTCATATCCAACCCGAGAACCGAATTAATAGTTCGGTTCGGTTTTGAAAATTCGATTTGGTTATTAGTTCGGTTCAATTGTTTTCGGTTCAGTTCGGTTTCGATTTTCGACTTATTCGGTTTTTCTCCTCGCCCCTGCTTAAATGAAAAAGGTAAACCAGCCCAAACTATACTAAAATGAAAATGGCCCAACTAACCTAAACCTAAACCCAATATAACTAATACTCTAATTTAAACTCTCAATACCCTAAATACAGTGGCGGAGCTACAACATAAATTCTGGGAGAGCCATTTAGATAGTTCTTATATATTAAGAGGGACAAAAAGCATAAATATAAAAATTTAGCATAAAAATAGCAAAAAGTACACTACTGAAATTTTTTTCTAGGGGGGCCACCACCCTCCTCAAGCTCCACATAGCTCCGCCCTTGCCTAAATAGGATATACTCTAATATTATCTCGCAACCACTCTTTTCTCACATACTTTTCTCCTCAACCAAGTTGTCTTATGCTTTTTGTATATAGTGGCCAAGTTGAGCAGGCAAAACATGTTGTTAATCTATGCAACTACTTTTCTCTCAACCAAAAACACAACTACTTTCTCTCAACCAAAAACACAACAACTTTTCTTGTTGATTTGTAGTTTTTGAATCTTGAAGTGATTTTTTTTTGTGATATTTTCGACACAGGTAAGTGTCTGAGATTGTTTGAGGGTGTGAATTTAAGGTGTTGATATGGTTAAGATCCAATCAGAGATTAACACCACATCTTACCAAGTCAGATGAGTAACCCTCTTAGCGTGTCTAACTCATACTAAAAAAACAAACAAAGCTTTTGTCTAACCGCGTCTGACTGGTAAGATGTCAGAGGCGGTCAGACGTTTTTTGGTGAAAACAAACACCACCTAAGATGTTGAATGATTTTCCACCCCTTTCCATGCAAAATCGTACAGAGGAGCAAGAATGAGTCAGCGGACTAAATTTGTGTTATCAAACAAGTGAAATGCTGACCGAATCAAAGGCAGCCTCTGAGTCGCCCCATTAAGTGCTTATCAAACACTCCCTTAATGTATTTGTAGTTTTAAGTGGGTGAATCAAAAATTAAAATGTCCCGATCACTTCCATTCATCATCATAAAATCCACAAAATTCAAAGGGTGCTACTATTGGTACCCTCTGGCCCACGAAAAAGTACAAAAAAAAGTACTGAAGATTCCTTTTGTACCCCCTTTTTACAGTGTAACGCAGTTTTTAATCAGTTTCTGTTCCGTAATTTTTGACAGTTTCATACTTTTGACCTGTTAAACTTTATATTTTTCGTTCCGTATTTTCCGTATCACAGTTTTATAACATAAACAAAATTATAAAAAAATTTAAAAAAATTAAAAAGATAAAATAACCGAAAAACCAAGGGGTACGAATGACTTTTTAGGGGGAGTACAAATAACACGAGCCAATTCAAAACCTAAAAATCATCCTCAAAAACAAAAATGTTTTTATACTACATTAATTACAAAACCCCCAATAAAATCCATACTCCAATTCCGCTCTGTTTCAAAATCATGAAAGTCTTTTATTGACAGCCCGAAATTCATAAACAACTACCACATTAATCACAAAAGCCCCCCCAGCATCATATACTTGTACGGTACACGCATTAACATTAAGTTCTGTTAACGGACTGTTATGTTTTTATGATTTTTATAGAGATGTAGATTTAGAAAATGAAATGGTTGTGATGTAGAACCCCACTATTAGAAAATCGGTTGGTATTGTTGTTCCTAATGTATTGTATTTACCGGACGAACTTATTCTTATAGGTTTTGGGGCTTGTCCCGACACTAGTGACCCTAAGCTTGTTAGGATTAATACTACTTATAACCCGAGTGTGCAGTGGGAGATGTTGGTGATTTTGCGTCACCAATATGATTTAAGTGTAATGGATTGACTTAGTTGACCAATGTATAATCGTGATAAATGTTCAACAAGTCGGGGTTGTGCGGAGTGCACACTTGTATGACGCTATTGTGATTATCATTCGGGGGCGAAGCCCCGAATCACTAGGGTCCGGGGGCAGTGCCCCTGGTAGCAGGGTCCAAGGGGCGGCAACCCCTGGCAGGGTCCAAGGGGCAGAGCCCCTGGCTGGGGTCGAGCTGCCAGGTCATTGTATGGTCTGAAACAAGCACCAAAACAATGGCATCAAAAGTTTAATGATGTGGTGTTGTCTAATGGTTTTTCTTTAAAACAAGCTGACAAATGTGTGTATAGCAAATTTGATGCTTCTAGTAAAGGAGTAATAATTTGTTTATATGTGGATGACATGTTAATCTTTGGTACTAACCAAGATCAAGTAAATATCTGTGATCATGACGAACCGAGAATCTATGAAGGATATGACGAGTAAGTTCGATAAGTTGGATAAGTTTGAAGGGCAGGACTTTCGTCGCTGGCAAAAGAAGATGCACTTTCTGCTTACCACACTGAAAGTTTTTTGTGTACGTCTGAGTTCTACACCCAGTCCCGTTATGGTTCCCCGAGGAAAGAAACTTTGGAGGCGACTAGGAAGAGGATGAAGTGGGAGAACGACGACTACATATGCCGTGGTCACATTCTAAACGGTATGTCTGATTCCCTATTTGATATCTATTCAAACGTTGAATCTGCCAAAAGCATATGGGGAGTCCTAGAATCCAACAATGGAGAGATGCTTCTGGCCAAAGAGGTTTTTTGTGAGTAATTTTAAGTATTACAAGATGGTTGATACCAGGCCTGTCATGAACAATTTCATGAAATGTTATGGATTTCAGGGACAATTTATCCACATAATTTAATGATGGATGAGCCATCTCAGTTGCAGTTAATCATGATAAAACTGCCCCCTTCCTGGAAAGAATTCAAACATGGTTTGAAACATAAAAAGGAAGAGTTAAATTTGGTTCAACTTGGTAGTCATCTACGAATTGAGGAAGGATTAAGAAATCAGGGAACTGATAATAATCCTAAAGGAATGAACCAAATTGGATCATCTTTCTGTCAACATGGTCTGAAGGTTTGATGGCAAAGTCAAAAATACCAAAAAAATAAGAACAAAAGAGAGTTACACAGTGGCCGATGATAAATTTGCCAACAAAAAGGGTACATGACTTGTTGGGAACTGTAACAAGCGGTCTTTGAATGAAGGATTGTCGCTTCGTCAGGGCAAGGATGGCTCGTGGTTCAAATGGGGTCTAATGGGTTCCTGAAATAGCAACAAGGTTATGATTCTGTTTTACGATTAAAGTGATAATGTTTTACATTATGATTGCTGTAATTTCTGGATGCTTTTTATGTTCAGGATGATGAAGTTGCTTTGTGGTGGGTTGATTCTGGGTGCACAAGTCATGTTTGCAAGATCTTCGTTGGTTTCAAGGTTTGTAAATCGATGAAGATGGCATCGTTTGTAAAGATGGGAAACGTTGCAACTGAAACCAATCAAAGGAATTTAGGGCGTTGGTTTATTGACTTTCACTTCTAGGAAAATAACTTTATATTTTAGATAATGTATTGTATGTACTGGGATGCGAAAGATTTGTTCATGAATGTGTTGAATAAGTGTGGCTACAAACCAAGTGTTGGAAAGTGACAAGTATATCTTGTCAAGACATGGTTCATTTGTTGGATTTGGTTATGTATGTAATGGTATGATTAGATTAAATCTAAATTATCCTTTGTTTAATGTTTCTTCTTGTATGCTTACTTTGTCATTGTAATAGTTTTAAGCAATTCTGAATTTTTGGCATGCTAGACTAGGACATGTTCATTACAAGGAGAATGAGGATATGTCTAAATATGTGTTTATACTGCTTTTGACTGACACTGTGAAAAGTTGTAAACTTGTATGTTAACAAAGATTACTAGAATCCAATTTAAGAGTGTTAACCGAGAAAGCAAAGTATTAGATCCATACATAGGATTTAGTGTGTATTTTCATGCAATCTTCACTTGGAGCATAATAAGTATGTCATTAACTTTTTATTGATGATGCTTGTGAAGAAATTGTTATGTCTATCTATTGTGTTAAACATGAAGCTCTAGATAAATTTAAAATTTATAAACAAGAAGTAGAACTTCAAAGACAAGATTTAATAAAAGTATTGCGTACTGATAGGGGTGGTGAGTATTATGATCCAGTTTATTTCCAATCAACTGGTATAATACATCAAACCACGGCTCCTTACACACCACAACAGAATGGGGTGGCTGAAAGGAAGAATAGGACTTTAAAATAATTGCGTGAATTCATGTTATCCTATTCTGGATAGTGAAGGGTTTTGGGTGAGGTATGGTGACAGTGTTATATTGTGAATAGAAACTCAAACACAAAATAGTAATAAACCCTTATGAAATTTGGACCATTAGTACCAAATCTGACTTATTTGAGGGTTTGGGGCTGTAGAGCGGTTTGTTATGGCTAAACTGAACCCAAAATGAAAAATCTGGGTGAGGAAAGTATAGATTTGTTCTTCATTGGTTATGCTGAGCATTCCAAGTGTTATAGGTTTTATGTTATAGAACCTAACGATTATGTGTTGGTGAACTCTATAATAGAGTCAAGAGATGCTATATTTGATGAAGACCGGTTTACGTCTATACCTAGACCAAGAGTTATGATTCAACCATCTTCAAGTAAGATAGCTGAAGATGAGGTTAAGGTTCTGATAATTGTACTGGTCCATATGTTCCCTATCTAGAAAAGGAGAAAAAAGCACTAGGAAAACATAGGACAAGCTAAGGATCTTTTGGGTCTGATTTTCAACTTTATTTGGTTGAAGGAACAAGAGATAAGACTTTATCTCAACGTGAATATTGTTTCATTATTGAGGAGGATCCAAGGACCTTGAGTGAAGCAATGGATTCTAGGGATGTTGCTTTTTGGAAAGAAGCAGTTCAAAGTGAGATTGATTCCATCATGCATAATGATACTTGGGAATTAACTGATTTGCCTCCTGGATGCAAAGCATTAGGATGTAAATGGATCCTAAAAAGGAAGATGAAAGTGGACGGAAGCATAGATAAATATAAAGCCAGATTGGTTATCCAAGGCTTTAGACAAAAGGAGGGAATTGACTTCTTTGATACTTATGCTCCCGTTGCTAGGATTTTCACTATTAGATTATGATCTACGCTCTTGCAGCTATACATGATTTAGTTATTCACCAAATGGATGTGAAAACTGCATTCTTGAATGGTGATTTGGATGAGGAAATTTACATGAAACAACCAGAAGGGTTTGTGATGCCTGGACATGAAAGCAAGGTATGTAAATTAAAGAAATCATTGTATGGTCTAAAACAAGCACCGAAACAATGGCATCAAAAATTTGATGATGTGGTGTTGTCTAATGGTTTTTCATTAAACCAAGCTGACAAGTGTGTGTATAGTAAATTTGATGCTTGGTAAAGGGAGTAATATTTGCTTATTATGTGGATGGACATGTTGATCTTTGGGTTACTGACCAACGATAAGTTAATAAGACAAATGGAATTTTGTCATCTAATTTTGATTATGAAAGATCTGGGGGTGGTTGAGGTGATTCTTGCGTATTAGAATCATAGAGGAAACAATGGTATCTCTATTTCTCAATCTCATTATATTGAGAAGATACTGACAAAGTTTAACTTTGGTAATTGTTCTCCTGTTTGTACTCCTGTGGATCCTACTGTGAAGTTTCGACCTAATAAAGGAACTCCAGTGTCTCAGTTAGAATACTCTAGAGCTATTGGATGTCTTATGTATGCCATGATTAGCACTAGGCCAGATATAGCTTTTGCTGTAGGAAAGCTTAGTAGGTACACTAGCAATCCTAGTGCTCTACATTGGCAAGCTCTGGGTCGAGTATTTCAGTATTTGAAAGGAACCATGGATTATGGTTTGACTTATAGTGGTTATCCTTCTGTTATAGAAGGTTATTCCGATGCCAGTTGGATTAATAATATGGAGGATCACTCGTCTACGAGTGGTTGGGTATTCCTTCTTGGAGGAGGTGCTATTTCTTGGGCTTCAAAGAAACAGACTTGTATTACAAGCTCAACCATGGAGTCTGAATTTGTGGCCTTGGCTGCAGCTGGTAATGAAGCTGAGTGGCTGAGGAATTTGATTTATGAAATTCCTTTGTGGCCTAAACCGATATCTACCATTTCTATCAGATGTGATAGTGCTGCTACCTTGGCTAAGGCTTATAGTCAAGTGTACAATGGCAAGTCTAGACACTTGGGTGTTAGACATAGCATGATTCGTGAGCTTATCATGAATGGTGTGATATCTGTGGAGTTTGTAAAAACTCAATTGAATTTAGCCGACCATTTAACCAAAGGGTTAGCAAGAGATCTCGTACGCAAGGCGGCTATTGGGATGGGTTTAAAGTCCACCTAATTAAATCCTTGTATCAAGATACCCAATTCCCATCTAACGAAATGTTATATGCTGAATTCAATGAGGAAAGCTTGATATCTTTGGATTGGAACACATAATTACATCATCCCACGGTATGTGTTCAGAACTGCAAGATAAAGGAGGTTGAAATTATATTTCTTAATGGTTTTTTGACAAATTGCATGTGCAGGTGCAAGAGTAAAAAACTACCTATATAAGCATGAAGTTTAGCTGCTTCAAGAAGCTTGGGACTTGGCTTTGATATGCTTATTGAAGGATAGGACACAAGCTAGTAAAACATAGTGTCAAGTAGAACATGTGAATGTGTAAACTGTTGTGTATATTATCTTCATGTATTCACTATGAATAGAAAGAGTTCAATCCTTTAGTGACACTCTGATATTCGAATATTTGGAATGCTAATGTACTAATGTGAAATTCAATCGTCTCGATATTTCATTTATGCATCAGTTTGTTGTTTGTTATGAGTTTGCTTTAAGTTAATCAAGATTACACTTAAATGGGGGAGGAATGTTGGTGATTTTGCGTCACCAATATGATTTAAGTGTAATGGATTGACTTAGTTGACCAATGTATAATCGTGATAAATGTTCAACAAGTCGGGGTTGTGCGGAGTGCACACTTGTATGACGTTATTATGATTATCATTCGGGGGCGAAGCCCCGAATCACCGGTGTCCGGGGGCAGCGCCCCTGGTAGCAGGGTCCAAGGGGCGGCAGTCCCTGGCATGGTCCAAGGGGCAGAGCCCCTGGCTGGGGTCGAGCTGCTAGGTCAGCTTGGAAAAATTTTATTTGGTGTAAAGTGCTATGTTAAAAACGCACTTAAAAATAAAATTCCCGGAATTATGGACTTGATTTTTGCCCCTTAATTTAACTAATTCGGTAGTTAAATAACTGCTATGACAGTTACAACCGATATTCAGTTTTGTTGGTCACATATATTATCAATCTCATCTCTGGTTCGTTTTTTCATAACAACAAAAACATATTCTCGATTCTTAATCTGAGTTTTATCCGATTTGAGATTTCGATAGAACCATCGAAATACTTCAATCTGAAAGTGTTTACACGACTCTCAGATTTCTGTGATCATAATTCATAACAGGAGGTTGAGATTTTTACGTTAAGTACACGTGTTTGGAAAAATGTGTCTAATGGTCCCGTTTAAATCATGTGATTTGACTTGGGGCCAGGTTTTTGTTGATGGGTTTATTTATTGGCATGCGTTTGATAATATTAATTTGGATGATGGGTTTCAATTGTAGGTATCATATTTTAAGTCTTTGTTAGTCAGATTACTTTAGGTTGTTAGATAAATGTGTTATACTTTAGTCTCATATAATTTTGGGAACATTGGACACAAATATCATCTTGACAGCATTGCAGTAGTAAGATATGCTTAGTTATTAAGATACTCAAATTCTCGTTTTTGTCATTTCGTTATACTTTTTGACTTTTGCCTTGGGTTAAGATTAATTTATTTATACCTATATATGGGGCAAGGCATGAAATATTTCATGATGACTAGACATGGTGACATGGCAATTTAATGCTGACTGAAAATGATGACTCAAAGGGCAATATAGGAACCTTTTGATGACTTGGCAATGATATTTTATAAAAAGAGGGTAAAAGGTCACTTACAACATTCCTTAAATCCTGCTACAACGTCGCTCTTCATTTCATAATTTCAGTTACAAAAAAAGTTCCAAATATCTCTGACTTTCAAAAACCTTCTAAATTATTATCAAAAAATTCATATCTAGATAATCATATCAACAAAATCATATCAACAATATTATCTTCATTGACACGATTTTTTTTTGAAATTCAGATAAAGAAAATCACGAATCAAATAAACCTTAATTCTTCAATGCAGCAACAACCAATTCACGACAACAAAAACAACCCTAATTCACACCCAATTACGGCAACAATAACCCTAATTATGAATATTTATTGAATTGATTTATCTTTAATTCTGGTTACCATGGGTTTATGAATTCATAAAGTGTTCGATTTTATGTAAAATTTGAAATCATAGGATTGAATCACTAGGATAAGGTGATTTATTGATTCAGTCATTTCATTATATCATGGATTTTCTTTGATTTTAATTATAGGTAATAGTTTTATTTTGATATTTCAGTTTCCATGACGAGTTACTATGTTATTTGGCAAAATTTGTTGTGATTTTATGTCAGGGTTTTTTGATATATTAATTTTTTGTTTGTTTGAATCTGCAGATGTGGTGATGGCACTCATGTGACATAAAAGGCTCTAGAAGAAATGAATATGTGACAGCGGGTTCCATTTCTCTGTACAATTAAACGCTTCATTATCGTTTCAATATATATTACACTGTATGTCTTCCATTTTTTTCATTCTTTTGTATTTTTATTCATGAAGCCTGCCCGCCCATCCGGGCGGGCTATGAAACTAGTTTAAACTTATATACCGTATGTCTGCTGATAAACTCTCTTGAAGTTAATTATGAAGTCCTAAACTTTGTTACTGAAAACTTGTGTTTAAGATTCCTTATGTTTTTTTGTAAAGTAAACTTCTATGACTTCAAATAACCAGCAGTGATACAATTGGTATAAAGCCTCACACCAATGGAAACAATCAGACCCAATACCTTTCCTTGTGACACCCCATCCTCTATTATACACGCCCATATACACAAGATGTATGAATGAAACAGCCAAACAAGGTATCGAGTCTCATTATTTCAGCAGCCAAACACCCTAATACACCAACAGCAGACTTAAGCCTTTATAGTTTCAGACAAACACTAACACTCCATATAAGAAAGTAGTACTAAATTGATAAAGGACATATCTCCTCCTTCACAATGAGCAATGATAATACATACATAGTAACCTTGGAAGAAAGAAATTCATAAGATGTTAGATGATAGAAAACCCCGTAGGATGATTTGTATTATTCATCACAATATATAGAGATTACAAGAGAGAAACCCTAGTGGACCACAAGCCCACAAACCGAGCTTGGGCCAATTACTTTGACTAACATAAATAACTTTGACTAACATAATTACTTTGACTAACATTTATTCTCTAATACTCCCCCATAATCCGAGCGGTAAAATCGAGAAAGCTTGGATTGGATGAGAAAGCTAAATAAACATTAAACATTAAATATATATATATATATATATATATATATTTTGTTGATGAAGATCTTCGATAGCAAGCGGAGACAAATCTTCATCGGCATCGGCAAAAGCAGAAAGCAACACAAATTACGGGATAAACCAAAGTATCCCTATAACAAAGAATAATTCAAAGTATTCTCACCAACACAAATTACGAGATAATTCAAAGTATCCCTATAATGGAGAATAATTCAAAGTATTCTCACTAACACAAATTACGGGATAATTCAAAGTATCCCTAAAACGGAGAATAATTCAAAGTATTCTCTCAAAGGAAAAAAAGAAAAGAAAGAAGGTATTTGATAATCGAGATGGATAGGGTATGACGGGGTGGCATAAAAGAGGCGGCTCAACATAGCCATCAGGATTTCCATGTGTTGTATGTTGTGCTTTTATTTCAAGTTGAGAATCCACATCGATGGATTTAAGACTGCTGATAAGGTAGTATTATCTGATTTGCTCTTAGATGAACTTAAGGATCAAAGTGGAAGGCCTCTGTTTGCCCTGTGTAACGTAGGATCTTTTAGAACCAAACATATCAACAAGGAATGAACATTTTTTCGCGGTGCAGTTAACAACCAGAAGTTTGTAAAAGTGTAAAACCATGTAGAAAAAAAAGAGACAAGTAGAAAACTAATTAATCAGTGACCACCATGTTTTTTCTTTAGGGTATCCTCTTTCAGAAGGTATCTTGGTTTTAGTGGGACTGTTACATAGATGTATCCATGCCCTATAATGAACTAGGTTACCCATAATGCCATTTATTTTCTTTTTATCCCATGTGTCTTTTGTCAGGTCTTTAGCATACTTTATAAAAGATGATCAAATATCCGTGAAACTGAAAAATTACTATAAAAGTGGCATAAATACAGGTCTTAAACGTCGAGTTTAGATATGTAGATTTTGATACCAATGGTAAATGTAGACATAAAAAAGTGAATGCTTTCGATTTCGTTATATATTTAGAACTTTTCGATTTATAGTATAATAAAACCACGAATTCAACATGGAGCTACACGAAGCCTAAGGATTTTTTTTTATCATAGTTAGAAAGGAAATGAAGTTTCTGATATCTTTCTCCAGTTTTTGATCGTCTCTTTATACGTAGGATAAGACTTCTCAAAGGGATTCTCGCTAACAAGATAACATTTGGCATTGTTGTGGCATAGTTCACATAAGGACACGTATAGTGTACTCTCCCATCACCGCCGGTGCACATTCTTTGTAGCACATTCATGTGTATTCCTGTTAGGTTATAAAAGGATATGCTCAAGAGTCACGAATTACACGGTGGTCTTTAGGAGCTTTAAGAAACTTAACACACTATGTCACATGCTTCATGTCATGACCTCCATCACTACGAATCCTTAGCTTAATAGACCAACCTTTCTCCATTGAGATGATAACATATTGGCCCAGAATTGGCATTCACATTCATAGCATGCATATTTGACTCATTGGGAACGATCTTTACAGTTGACAGCCACTTGGCAATCCTAAAACCAGTTTATGAACCCTCGTCTACTTTAGTACAAATTTTGTTAAAAATCTTTCAATTTTAACTTTGAAATTCATGTATATTTGTTTAATGCTACGTTACAATCTATTTTTTGCACATGTTAACTTTAAATCCTGGTCCGCCCTGCACATTCTTGAAGTATTATATTGCTAAATGTGTATTTGGGTGGGGTAGGGGGTGGTTAAATACCTGGACATTGAAACAAGAAAAACCGTCACCATTTGTAACTGTTATTTTGAACTTGAAGGTACCGAATGGTCCTCGGGGAACTCGGCAACTCAATGAAATAGTTCTTCAAGTTCAAAGACTTTATTGTAGAACACTTCTGCATTATCCCTATCCATAAGAAGATCAGTGTTTTGACGGGCTTTAACTAAATCAGGTCCCAAATGGAGCCAGAAAGGTCATTTTGTGTGTTGGCGTTAGTAAAGGCTCCATTTGAGCTCTGCTACCTGATCGCATTCTGGAGCTCCCTGAGTTGAATCATGGCAGCAATCTTTTCTTCATGTTCCAGTATGATCTAAAGGATTTCCCTGTGCACAATAAAAATAAAATTAAGACTTCATAATTGCAGGTACAAGTTTGATAATCATATAAGGGACACAAAAATGATTGCATGCATCTACTACTACTACATATGCTTGAGCAATGGTTGACAAGAAAAAGTTGCACAAAACATTATTTACCTAGAGTTAACAGGTATACAAAGTTAATACTCTGGGTTCTGACCTAAGAACTCATGCCCCGTCACTTGATTCCAGTAACATTCAGGGGAACCATATAATTGTCTATACACACGAAGTGCAGAAGTGGGTGGATGTGATAGCGGAGGACAAGTGTATAAAATTGATTGGGGATTGTATTCAGTACAGTTTGTGAGTACGTTAGTGACCTTTTTCTTATCTTGATAAGAACGATAAACAATTCATAGATTAACAAACCAACATAACTGAAGTGAAATCATAAGCTTTTCTGGTTTCCTGTTGATCCTCTGGTCCTTTCTTGTTGTTGGCTTTTCTAATAAAGAAGGAAAAACCGTTGTCCAACCTGAAATCCGTCTAGTAACATTTTTGCAAATAATTAAGTTGCAATAAACACTTAGGCTCAGATTTGTAAATAGGCACCTGGTCACAAAAACATCTGATTTCACCATGGCTGCAAACAGACCCAGTTGCATAGTAGCAGTTTTTACAATGCCGTCTGGTCGTTGCCCCGCCAGGTGACGTCATATTTTGAACGTGCCATTTCATTTTGGTCAAATTATAACAATCATCATAGCCTGCTATCATGTATGTACATGACGCTTTGAAAAACCTCATCGTATACACACGTTAGGCTGCTGTTGAAATATTGTGCTACAGAAAAAACAGGCCAAATTTTTTATTTCTTATTTAACTATATACTAAAGGGCATGAAGGAAGCCGACAAAATAGGGCAGGCTTAGCATACAAAACGTCAGCATTTTTGAGCATGAATAAGTATATTTATAATGCTGATAATATCTCACACATATCACACAGAATATGCCAGAGTCTTCCAGAAAATGCGCACACATGAATATATAGCCAGTATGCGCAGTGTGCGCCTGTGGAGGTTGCTGAGGTGAGCGATTCTCGCTCCCTGCTATCCTTCCACGTTACGCAAACTTAGAACATCATCAACATTTGAAATTAGGAATGCAGATATAGACGTGATACCACAAACTCACCATGGCTGCAACTACAATCCACGTGTAGCTACCCCGCCAAGATACGGGCATCGGTATACAATGCACAAACACAATATATAAGCAATCCCAAACCATAAATACGCAAATAATCAAGGTTATCAATACTTCAAAATGGGAATGCAAATCTGGATACGATCCAAACAGTCGCCATGACTGGTATACCAAACCCAAAAATTAGGTTTTTCAATTGTTTCAGCATCAGCAATTGAATACCTTTTCCCCTAATTTTTTTCACATAGACAATAGCGTATAATCTAACATCAATCAATCAGTTGATATTTTTAAAAAAACCCAACAAAACCCAGATAATATAAAGCTTGTTTACTTTCTGAACCCATATCGTCAGATCATTCGAAGCCGCTAGCCGGAATGGTTTGTCTCCAATTTGTAAGTATTTTGGAACAAAAGTACAAATGGGCTCCTATATAACTACCTCCACAAGTATATGTTACAACAGACTAAAAACAATAAGCAAACCTCATAGACAAAAAAACTTAAACGAAAACAATATAGCTAACCTTTTATAGGTAAAACATAATAAACAAAACTTGCCGCAGGGAAGCGCGAGTTTTCAAATCTTGTTTTATACAAAATTGATTATTTTGTATGAAATCAATTAACAAATAGTATGTCGTATGTACTATTTTGCGGTTTAAATTTAACAAAAATAAATTGACTAAGATTGTGTCTTATAAAATCTTAGCGATATCTTTGATTAAAAGCTCACATGATTGAAAAACAAACGATCTATCTGTAAAAGAGAAAACGTCATGGTGCCTTCAAGAAAAAAATGGATAGGACAAATGGCTCCAACAAGAGAGGAGGACACTTTCGCTACGAAAAATAAGATGATGCATACGTATAGAAGATGATGATGAGATTTTTGGTCAAAACAATTTTTCTTATTGAGTTATTCTTTTTCTTTGGTTGTGATGTATTATTTTATTTGATTATATGTGATTACTCTCTGATGATGTAGTGATTTTGCGTATCTGAAAACTTACATGTTTGAAAGGTAATTGTAAGGATGTTCTCATTACTTGATCACTGAAGTTTATTTTTCTTTTTTTCTTTTAAGCCTCCATGGTGCATAACTGTGTATGTGAGTGTCTGTATTTTGTGTTTGTGTTGTGTCGAGGAAGAAGAAGTTTGGTAGGGATATACCAAATTTGGTTTTTGTGTTTGTGCTGTGTAACGCATGGGCTCAACCCAACCATTCATTATACTTTTATTTTTATTTTTCTAATAAAAGTTAACATTATACTTTATTTTAGTATCTATTTATTTGTTTTTTTATATTTTGTGTTTTTTAGTTTGTTTGAAAAAATAGAAAAATAAAATAAAATTGTGAGTGAGTAAGACTCAAATAGCATGAGTTTGGCATGTTATTAGTGAATGGGTTTTTTGGATGTGTATGTTAAATTGATGTGACGATGATGTGGCACTCAAAAGTAGTTTTTAACATGCTTTTATCATGCCACCTCATCTAATGCTCTAAAGGGTTAAAACAACAGGGATATTATTCTATTTTGAACATTAATTTCATATATACTCAAAGTGCAATCAATGAATTTGTTAGGATCATATATGGATAATCAGTGACAAAAGTTCTGCAGCAAAATAGATATTAGAAGAGGGGCATAACAAAAAGATCAAAACATGATCAAATATCAGATAGTGGGAGGAAACTGGGATTTTATTATCAAAGTAAAAGTTGTACATATACATAAACTAAGATACTCTTTATAAGAGTGAAAAGTGATAGACGGACATATCAGTTTCCTAATTCTGAAGTTACTACCAAAAAGACCAAAATGCCCTTACTATTAAAATTACCAAACTACCCTTAGGAGTAGTAATCACAATAACTAACAATCTCCACATTGACTTCAACTCCTATGTGACATCATACTTCTAATTATCGATATTGAGCAAATCTAAACAGTGACGAAACTTGCTCAAAGGAACCGGTTTAGTAAACACATCCGCATGATTGTCTTCAGTGCCAATCTTCTTCACTTTGATTCTTCTTTCAGTACGAATAAAGTGATAACGAGCATCTATGTGTTTAGTCCGGTCATGGTATACTTGGTCTTTAGCCAAACAAATAGCACTCATGCTATCACAAAACACAGTCGCTTGATCTTGAGGGAAACCAAGATCTTCAATCAAACCTTTTAACCAAATTCCTTCTTTCGCTGCTTCTGTCAAAGCCACGTACTCGGCTTCGGTAGTTTAATAAAGCAACCGATGGTTGTAATGTAGCTTTCCAACTTACAACCGAATTCCCGATAGTAAAAACATAACCAGTTAAGGATCTTCTGGCATCAAGATCCGCAACATAATCCGAATCTGAGTATCCGGCAACCAAATATTCACGTTCACCACTGTAAATGAGGCCAACATAAGATGTCCCTTTCAAATAGCGAAAAATGCGTTTCACCGCATTCCAATGCTCCTTTCCAGGATGAGCCATATATCGTGACACAACACTCATCGCGTGAGATATATCCGGCCTCGTGCAAACCATAACATACATAAAACTTCCAACAGCACTCGCATAGGGTATTCGGGACATATACTCTATCTCTGCTTCAGTTCGAGGTGCACAAGTAGTGGATAAACGAAAATTGGTCGAGTAAGGAGTATTTACCGATTTTGCCGAACTCATGCCAAAACGAGAAATAATCTTCTCAATATAACTTTTCTGTGATAAGAAAAGCTTACCATGTTTTCGATCTCGAATTATTTCCATAACCAAAATCTTTTGAGTTGCTCCCAAATCTTTTATATCAAATTTTGTGTTGAGAAGAATCTTCAACTTCTTAACCTCATCCATATCTTTAGCCGCTACAAGCATATAATCAACGTACAAGAGTAAGTAGATAAGTGACCATAATGTGACAACTGTGCTTTGAGCAGGTTAGTCAAACCGTTGGTATTGACTTGAGTTTCATTATGTGTTATGATAATTATGTGGTTATGTGATTCTATGTGAGTTGGTTATCAATTTGTGAGCGTGATCGTCTCATTTTGATTGAATTTATGGTTAATGTGGGTATTTTATTTTGTTCACATTTGGTGACAATGAAAATGATGGTAAAATATTATGTGTGTACGTATTTATATGTATATGTATACGTATTTAGATAATAGGAATTCGCGAGAATAAAAAATTTAGTTTAGAAATTTAGTTAGTAGATTTTAGTATTATTAAGTTAGAGAAATAAAGTATGAAATGAATTTATTTATTTTTAGGTATTTAAAACTAGTTTTATTTAGAATAATGTATAAATAAATAAAGGTTTTTATAAAAATAACAAAATTAAATGATTTTTGTGTAAATAATAATAATAAATAAAAATATATAAAAAGGTGTTTGTTCGACCGGTTAAAGAAGAAGAAAAAAAGTAAACCAATTTTAGTATAAGTGGGACTCTAATTAGGTAATTATCTAAACCTCATTCTTTTCCCTATAAATAAAAATCCTCATCCCCATTTTTTTTATATATCCGGTCGAACCAAGAAGAGAGAAAAAAAAGATTTTATTTTATTTTATTCAAGATTCAAGTGGTGGTTCGTGTTAATTAATCGAAGGTTTTAGGTGTGTTCATAAACTTTAATTGTTTTAATTTTCTTTTTAATTCATGTAACAATAAAGTGATGAATAAATTAGGGTTCCATAAAATATGCAAATTAATGATGTTAAACTTAATTAGAAGTGTTTAGGGTTTAATTAGGATCATATTTATGTATTCGGTTAGAGTTAGAACGCGATAGAATTGAATTTAGGGTTGAGCAGAATTTTGAGTCATCTTGTTCGAATGTTATCTCATGATTAGTAACGAGATTGTTAATGAATCTTATGTCTATTGATAAGTTCAGAGAGTCTAGTTTCTAAAAAGTCCGTCCCCGAAAGGTTTTGAGGTCGGAAAGTTAGTCAAATAATTTTCGCAAAAAAAGTTGACAAAACAGTAAATTCGGGTCAGATTTTGGTCTGATTTCAGGGAGTAAAACCCACACTTAAAGTTCAAATTAAAGTTATCAAAAAATCAAGAGTCGTATTTTAGGTGTCTATTAACTCCAGTTTGAAGGGCTAGCAATAAAACATTTTCTAAGTATTTTTAAGGACGTCAAACTTTTTGGTGTGCGTTCAGATCCGAATCTGAGTACTTTGTAAAGATGAATTTTTATAAAATAGTTCCACTTAGTATTATTTTTTCTAAAAACTCTCAGTAGCTCACAACTCATTGGGGAGATAGGGAATGTAAGGAGAACCATCAATTAGGTGTTTTGGTATTTTATTTGTGGTTATAAAGTGACTACAAAATTCAGCCAGAAACTGTAAAAGTGGAAGTTAATGAGTAAGGTCATATAGGGTATGAAAATGAGTTGGGAGATGTATATAAATGATTATAAACTTAGTGTAAAGTTTAGAAGTCCATTATGTAATTGTTACATTAACTTAGGCATTTAGCCTAACCGAGTGTAACTTGTGTTTGTTGTGTTTAGATTATGTGCAAGATCTTGTCAAGTAAGCTGAGCATCAGGTGAGTTTCATAGTCATATTTTACTATGTTTTCTTGGGATGGAAATGATGCAAAATATGTTTTAATTGCTGTGATTATGTGGTTTAATTTATGCATAGACTTTTATGAAGCTATTATATGTTATGTGCTACATGTTGTATGATGTTGTGTTGGTTTTCGCCTACTTTGTGGGTAAGAGGTTTTACCTACTTTGTGTGGGTATGAACCTGTGTGGATACGGTACCAAGAGTCTGGGATTGGGGATATCGTTCCTCTCCATGACTATTTTTATGGTTTAGATCGGGGGACACGTTCTGTCCCAATGGTGATTGTTAGTTGAATGCATGTTAGCATGTATAATAGCCAGCTTATTTGTCTTGTCATGTTTTGTTTTTATAATCACAGTAATTTATTTAAAGCTTGAATCGCGTGTCGTAAACCTATGACTCTCACCAACCGTTGTGTTGACGTTTTTAAGCATCATTTTTAGGTGAGCATGTTGAGGGTTTTGAAGCTAAAAGTGGCTAGAGAGACCTTAGGATTGCATATGGAGTTTATCTTCCAATTTTTGTTTCGTACTTGTTTATTGGATTCTTCTTAAATGCTGTTTGATTTCTTAGGTTTGTGAGACATGTTAAGTCTATGTATTAATGAGACCCTTTTTCATTAATTCAAGATTCCTTTGGTTTCGGTATTGTCATGACACATCGTGTCTTGTATATATAGTTGTGCATGTAGTGATTCTCTATTGTTGACACTATTGTGTTGTGATGATATCCATGATGTTACGCCTCGTGTTTCCGCCTTGGCGGGGTGTGACAGATTGGTATCATAGCCTCAGGTTATAGAGAAGTAGGTGGTTGAACCTAGACTATAACCTAGGAGTCCTTCATATAGATGCATTTTAGGACCTAAGTGTTTAGTATTATAACTGTTATACTTTCCCCTAATTATATAGCTTTTATTATCTTATTTTGTCTAACTTTTTTTTAGCTATTTTGTCTACTATTATCTAATATGGTATATATTAATTCCTTACTATTTAAAGCTATGTCTCCCTTATCCGTAAGAAGTTTTGTTAGGGAACTATTTTCCCAATTGGACTTAAGCGCTATAGAGATCCAAAAGAGGAGCCAATTGAGAAGGAGCCTCTTATAGAACTAAAGGAGATAGGATAGTTGATCGCTTGTCGAATGCTCGTAGTAGGCATGGACCCGCGGAGTCGGGTGATTCTTGCAAAGGCAAAGTCAAACCCAAGCGAGGCCCGACATAAGTTTATTCCGTCTTTTACCTCGTCACGACGCTATTGATTATTTCTTTCGGATATTTCGTATTTTGGAGGCGCTGCGAGACTTTCGTTCCTTTATGTCATTTTGATTTTATCTTTATATAAGTAAGTATTTCTTTGATGGAGCATCCTTTCTGTGTTATATTGGAGTGGTTTAAGATGTGCAATGTGGTATATGTGCTTATAGGTGCGTTATCATTGAGAGGTGTAGTCTTGGAAGTAAGTATACGTATGAAAGGATGAAATTATAATTATGGTGGCCAACATAATTATAAAGGCATCACACACGTAGACTTGTGACCATGATTTCATTGATCGGTATTTGCTTGTTAGTTGGTAGTGTAAGATGTTATATTATGTGTGGTTGTATTATGAATAGTTATGAAGTTAGTAAGTTTTCCTTATATCTATCGCTTGCGGATACCCCGGATACCCGTTATTGCTAGTATTACGATTATGGAGTATGTTCATCTGCTCAATTATTTTCTCGGATATATAACCCTCATTTTAGCATTCCTTGTTTGTACCATGACGGTATGGATGATATAACTTTTCTATTTGGCGTCTTGATGAATATTGGTTGTTCGGATCTGCTTCTTTGGATATTGGTACGTTCCATTGGTTCTTTCGTTGTATTGATTACTTGTACGAGTATCAAAATTTTCTTTTAAGCGCTAATTGTTCATAAATTATTAGTGCAGATCATTACTCCGTTCTTTATATATCATTTGGTTTTCGTAACATGTTGCGACATGTTAGTACCGACGTTTTTCTATGGTTTTTCATTTGATCGTAAGTACGGATTAGTCTTTACGTTCTTCTTTTGGTTCGTAATGTCTTCATATGAATTTCTCTTGTGCGTGTTCACTTCACTGTTATTCTGACTATATGGTTCATGGTACTTTCTTTCGCTTTCAAACAATAAAATTGTGTTAGAGTCTTTACGGTATTTACAATCTCTTTTGGTATTACGATGTCCTTGTTTGAGTAACATATTTTATATTAATATTGAATTGTGAAAACCTTTTGAAGTATATCTTGATGGTGTTTGGTGAAAACTATTTTAAAATAATTTTATGAATACAACACTTTTATGAAAATGTCTCTTTATTGTTTTTTTAAGAAACTATGTTTACAATAATTTTTGAAATAATATGATAATTAGTTGACCGACAAAACTATTTTTTTTTTATAATCTTTATGAATAAAATATGATAATATTTTTTTTATATATATGCTTGTTTTTAATAAATTTTATAATTATAAAAAGGATGTTTAAAGTAATTTATATGGGTAAGATGCGATACACTGTTAAATAACTGTCTCTGGATTTTATGACAACCATGATTAAAATGAATTTTATAAAGATTATATTTAAGACGATTTTTTTAATTAAAACGACTTTCTTTAAATTGATTTTTATAAATACTTTATTTAGTTGGTTCTTTCGAGTAAAGTCGGTTCTTGGTATTTTCATTTATCAATCTTGATACGTATTGTTATTCGTTATGTGTTTATTTTGTCGTGGTACGCTTGTTGATTCTTTCGTTGCGTTTTCTATCGGTATAGATATTCTATCCTTTCTTTAAAGGATTCTTATGTCATTTGATCCACATCTATTTGCATATGTGAAAATCCCTTATATGTATTCTAGCCTTTGAGCCGGTATTCGTTTGCTACCCTATTTGGTATTTCGTAACCCTTAGAAGTCATTGATATACGTTTTATTCGACCAAGTCACTCTTCGTGGGGAGCACCTGTGTTGTTCAAAAGAAGGACGGTTCATTTCAAACGGGCATAAACTATCGAGAGTTGCACAAGCTGACCACCAAGAATCTCCCCAGGATCGACGACTTGTTCGACCAGTTCCAAGTTCGCGTTATTTCTCTAAGATAGATATTCGTTCCGGTTACCATCAGTTAAGAGTACATGGAGAGGATATTCTCAAGACGGCATTTAGGACGCGATATGGACACTTTGAGTTTACGGTTATGCCTTTTGGGTTAACCAATGCACCAGCGGTTTTCATGGACTTAAAGAACCGGGTGTGCAAGCCGTATTTAGACAAGTTTTTCATTTTTGTTTATCGATGATATTTTGATCTACTCGAAGTCTAAGGAGGATCACGAGGTTTATTTGAAGTTGGTGTTAGAGCTGCTGAAGAAGGAAAAGTTGCTTGCCTAGTTTTCCAAGTATGAATTCTGGCTACAAGAAGTGCATTTTCTCAGACACGTGGTTAACAGTAATGGAATTCACGTGGACCCTAGTAAGATAGAGGCAGTGAAGAATTGGAAGGTACCTAAGACACCATCTGGGATACGATCATTCTTGGGATTGGCAGGTTACTATCGACGTTTCATCGTAAATTTTTTTCTAAGATTGCTAAACCCCTTACTTCACTGACTCATAAGAATCAGAAGTAGGAGTGGGCCAAGGAACAAGAGGAAGTTTTTCAGACATTGAAGAACAATTTGGGAAATGCACCAATATTGTCATTGTCTGATGGATATAAAGAGTATGTAGTTTACTGCGACGCGTCGAATCAAGGATTAGGTTGTGTACTCATGCAAAGAGGCAAGGTAGAGAACGCGACAGCAGAAATGCTGCGTGGCCTAGACCAACTAATGGAAAGGAAGGAAGGTGGAGGTATGTATTTATTATGGGTTCCATTAATAGGTGATGTAAGGACATTAATGATAGACGAGGCTCATTAATCAAGGTACTTGGTACATTCGGGAGCGGATAAGACGTACTATGACCTTAGAGATATATATGGTGGCCATGTATGGAGAAGGATATTGTTACCTATGTTAGCAATTGTTTGACTTGTTTAAAGGTGAATGCTGAAACATCAAAGACCTTCGGGTTTATTGTAACAACTAGAGATACCCGAGTGGAAGTATATAACAACCCACAATTTTCATCAATGTAAATATCCATCTATTAAATTAGATGCAATGTAATATCCATCTATTATAAATATATCACCTTCTTACAGGGAAATTTTTTGCTTTATCTCATTATGCAACGTAACTTGCATCTCTAAAGTAAACGAGCTCACGCAACCTCTATCAATGCCATCTATATCTATGTTTATATCATATAAACATCCTAATATGTCAAGTCTATATCTTAATATCATTTTACTAAGTACATTATCCATTTAACGTACTTTTCAAAACGTTATTTCAAAACAAGCATTAAACGTAAACGTTTACATCAAAACCCTAATTATATGTAATGTATACATATAAAATGAATGTGTAAGACTTCAAACATATGTACAAGTGTACAATGAAAAATATTTGAATGATATTTTCCCTCCAAGTCAATGTACAACTCATTTAAAATCAATGTACAAGTTAATAATGCCTAAAAACCCAATTAGGTCATTTAAGCTTCAAAACCATGTTTAAACTTTACACCACTTTAACACAAGGTACAAGCACTTAATGCATGACTTCAAAAATCTAAACCTAATCCCTAAATCATTCTAAAACCTAGTTTAAAACCCTAAACCCTAAAAACAAAACCCTAAACTCTAATTTCACTTTCAACTAAAAACTAAACCCTAAACATAAAACTAAGCCCTAAACCTTAATACTAAGCCCTAATCTTAATCCTAACACTAATCCTAAACCTAATCGCTGACCCTTAAATCCTAACCTAATCCCATTTTAAAACCCTAAAACCCTTAACCCGTAAGAAAAACCAACCCGACATCATTTTTCTTTCCATTTTGCCTATTTTACTCCATGACCTACCACCTAGCACCTCAAGCACCTCTATGACTCACCAAGTAGCCACCCAAGTAGCTTACAAGCACCTCCATCACCTCCTTGTAAGCTACTTGCAAACAAAAATCTCCTTATCACTCTTGTTCCTAGCAGTGACCTCTAACACCCCTACACCTTTCAAATCTAGTTTCCTAGATCTCCATACTCATCATATTAGCTACCATGAATCATCTAAGTAGCCTTGACACTAAGCAAACTAGAAAACTTGGGCACAAAGGCTTCTTGACCCATATATAAGCTGAACTCCCCATTCCTTTTAATTCATCCCACACATCTCATCTCATACCCTCAAATGGAATTCTAATCCTTCCATAGCAGCAATAGAAGATCAATAGAAGTCCCTAAGATTATAATAGAAGCCAAGAAGCAAGAAAAATGAAGCCTTGAAGCCATTGCTAGGCGTACGAACCCGAAAACCCCATTTCGACCCATTTTGGCTCAAGTAAGCCAAAGATCTTGTTCGATAAGCTTATATTATGGACAATAATGTTCATAATACTCTTAATATCATATATGAACTCTTGTTTGAAACTTTGAATCCTCAAACCCATGTGTTTTTTTGGTAAAACCCCTAAAAACAACCCGTTTTGATTTTCTAACTAACGAATCCTTTTTCTAAACTTTTGTTATGTTAAAACATCTTATTTTAGCTTATACTAATAAGCTATAACCTGACGAATATCATGGAAACCAAGCAATAAAGCATGCATGGCTTTTTGGACTTGTTTTGCAAAAATTTCCATGCATAGGGGTATATATCATAACTTTCTAACATTTATATAACTAAAGGGCTAAAATGTCATTTTCTAAAAGTTATAACTATAAGGACCTATTTTTTGCCAAGTTTCAAAGATAAAGGTTTAATATATATATACTTATTATATAAAGGACTAAACTTGTAAAAAGTTTAAAAACCAAGGGTATAAATAGCCAATTTTTGCAAACTTATAAAATAATATATTTTTATATTACATTATATAATATATATATAAATAATATATATATATATAAATGATATATATATATATATAGATAAAATATAATATATATATATATATATAAAAATATTTTTTTATCCTTTGAAGAAACTTAAAAACTATCATGTAATCACATTAGTAGGTAGCTTCATGTGAGGAGTTTCATTTGGGTAACGTTTAACGAGTTTTTGCTGATTATACGATTTAAAGTGTCCAGCCTCCTCAAAACGTTTACTACATGACCTCTGAAATATGATAGGCCTGAACAGTGATACATATTTCCATAATAAATCCAATCAAAATGATTTTTATGTAAAATATCATTATGAACATAAAATATATCCAAACAACAAGACTTGACATATTACACCAGGTTGCCTGACGAAGCCGTTACTTTCATTTCATATACTTTTGCCATCAATCAGATTTCCCTGTACTGTTAAGGTGAGTTCATAGCCTTGCATTCAATCTTTTAAATGTTTCATAAACCTGCGAGGGGGATACATGCTATAAACCATTAAATGTAAGTATTTTTTCTATATGTTATCTGATACCTTATTGCCTAAGTCCCCTACTATTTCCCATTAAGTCCCTAATATCATGAACCGTTTAATACACTCGTCGGGGTAAGCGCGAATGCTATGATTAGATCTATTTGGGACTAGACTCCCCGTTGGTGTACCTATACTGTCGGCAACGAATAACACACATTTGAATAACTTTACGGGTGTTTGGCAAAGACACCCGTTGGGGTAATTATTTATGGTTATTGATTAACCTAAGGCTTCGGTGTCATGAGCTTATGACAATAATACTATTTTTCATGATAATTGTATGTGTTGCAATTATTACAAACTATACTATGGGTTATAACAACGTAACCCACTATTGAGCTTGTATTTAAAACTGTTTAATATAAACCTATGCATTTCACTCAACCTTTGTGTTGACTTTTTAGCATGTTTATCTCAGGTAACTAAACATCTTATGGCACGGACTTGAAGATGGCTAAATTGTTATCATTCAAACTTTATGTTTTTCATGTAAATTTTAGGACCTCTGTTTGTAAAAATTCTGATGAAATAATGAATGATAACTTATCTTTTAAAAACGTATCTTCAAAGTCGTTTTCTATGATTATAGACTTTTACTATGAAATAAGTACCCCAGAGTTAGCTTCCGCTGCATATGTCAAATGGTGGGTTATATTAAACCCTAACCCTTTAATCCTAAACCCTAAACTATCAATAATCCTAACCTTAATCCACATTTTAAAACCCTAAACCCTAACCCAAAATAAAATGAACCCAACACCCCTTTTTATCCACTTTTGACCCATTTTTAAGTCAAGCTAGCACCCTAACACCTCAAGCACCTCCATGAGATCACCACCATGTCACCAAGCAGCCTACAACACCTCCAAGCACCACCTTGGCCACAAGGTCTTGCTTGTCCACCTCCTTTGTCACCCATATCCGCTTCGCAGCAGAGAAACACCTTATAACTCCCACACCTTGCATTCTAGTTCCTAGCCTACCTTACCCATCACTACCCCTCGCCTTAGTCAATAATCTCACAGCCCTTGGCCACCACCCCAAGAAAACTAGGCACCAAGGGTGTTTTAAAAGCCGAAACAACATGCCAAACCATTTAAACACACCTCAAAACTTTCAACACTTAAATGGAGTCCTTAAACCAGACCAAGGAGAATCAAGTGAAGTCCCTAAGCTCATAATAGAAACCAAGAATCAAGAAAAAGGAGCTCTTGAATTCGTTACTAGGCGTACGAACCCAAAAACCCCATTTTGACCCATTTCTAGCTTAAGTAAGCTTAAATCTTGTTCAATAAGCTTATAATCTGTATTAGAACTATCATAAGGTCTATTAGATCCTATATGAACTCATGTTAAAGCCTTGAATCCTCAAACCCATTCACTTTTATTAAAACCTAAAACAACCCGTTTTGATTTCTAGCTAAACGGAACCTTTTTCTAAACTTTCATTACGTTAAAACATCTTATTTTAGCTTATTCTAATAAGCTATCACCTGTAAATATCATTTGGAACCATAAAATAAGCTTGCATGGCTTTTTGGACATATTTTGCAAATATATTCCATGCTAGGGGTATATATCGTAACTTTATGAAATTTATAACTAGAGGGGCTGAAAATGTCATTTTCCTAAAGTTATAATTATAAGGACCTATCTTGCCAAGTTTCAAAGTTAAAGGTCTAAATTATATATACTTTATATATAATGGACTAAACTTGTAAAAGTTTATAAACCAAGGGTATATATTGCTATTTTTGCAATCTTAAAATATAAATTATAAAAATATATATTAATATTATAAAACCCGATTTTATTAACACCCACAACATTAAATAGTTTATTAATCATCGATCGGCGCATTAATAAAACAAATTAAGTTATATATTAACTGTAATTTATCATCGACCTAACTTATTGAAGAAAACTTAAATCTTATCGAAATCACGTTACTAGGGAGCTTCATGTGAGGAGTTTCATTTGGGTATACATTTTGACGAGTTTGCTGGATTTACGATTTAAAGTGTCCTGGCTCCTCAAACGTTTACTACATGACCTCTGAATTATGATGGTCCGAACAGTGATACGATATTTCCATAATAAATCCAATCAAAATGATATTTCATTATGACATAAAACATATCCAAACAAACTAAGACTTGACATATTACACCAGGTTGCGTGACGAAGCCGTTACTTTCATTTCATATACTTTTGCCATCAATCAGATTTCCATGTACTGTTAAGTTATTCATAGCCTCTCGCCTTTACTTATTTACATGTTTTATAAACCCGCGAGGGGGATACATGCTATAAACCATGAATGCAAGCATTTTTCTGTATGCTATCCTCATACACTATTGCCTAAGTCCCTACTTTTGCCAGTAAGTCCACACTATCATGAACCGTTAATTACTCGTCGGGGTAAGCGCGAATGCTGTGAATAGATCTATTTAGGACTGGACTCCCCGTTGGTGTACCTATACTGTCGGTAACCAATAGCACACATTTGAATAACTTTGCGGGTGTTTGGCAAAGACACCCGTTGGGGCAATTATTTGTGGTTATTGATTAACCTAAGGCTTTAATGTCATGAGCTTAGGGCAATAATACTATTTTTCATGATAATTGTATTTGTTGTAATTATTACAAACTATGGGTGTATAACAACGTAACCCACTATTGAGCTTGTATTCAAAACTGTTTACTATAAACCTATGAATTTCACTCAACCTTTGTGTTGACTTTTTAGCATGTTTATCTCAGGTAACTGAACATCTTATGGCACGGAGTGGCACGGACTTGAAGATGGCTAAACTGTTATCATTCAAACTTTATGTTTTCATGTAGATTTTGGGACCTCTGTTTGTAAAAACTGTGATGAAATAATAAATGATAACTTATCTTTTAAAAACGTCTTTTTCGAATCATTTTCTATGATTATGATTGTTATACTATGAAATAATACCCCAGATTAGCTTCCGCTGCTATACGTCAAAAATGAGGGTGTTATAGATTGGTATCAGAGCCACGGTTATTGAGAACAAGGTTGAAACCTTAACTATAACTACTTTTCTTTTTCCATCCAAGAAAGTCCTCCGTGCCGCTACATCTTTCGGAATAGTATGTAAAGATACATAACTATTATACTTTTATATAAATAACTTATGTTATTTACTACTGGGTTGTTAACAGAACGATGTCTTCTCAACCATCCTACTTTCGAGATTGAGGATGCTTTTTCCTCTAACTTTCCGAACTATCTCCCGGCTTCCCCGGATTATTTCCCAGCTTCACCGGGAAAAAATTATTCTAGATCTTTTAACTCATTTGGTGTAGTTCCAATAGCTTCACCAACTCTTTCACTCTTTCATGATGATCCATGCATGAAAGTTTTGCAAGCATTTTATGCTGAAAAATCACCTATCCCACCTCTAACTATCATACCTCAATCATCAATGCTTAATCCTAAAGAATTCTTTCTTCCTGAGGAATTATTACCACCAAAGAAACGAGGTTGTGATCGATCATCCTCATCTACTTATGCCCTACCTCAAGACTTTGAGATAGGATAAAGCTCTCGTAAGACAAGTCTGGAACGTCACGAGGAGCAAATTGAAGAAATCTTGAATCATCTAGATGAACTCTCCCGACCGTATTGAATACATAGAAGACAAAATCGAAGGACTCGGAAAAGGTCGGGTGATTATCCAACAAGACTTTAACAATCTGGAAGCTGAACTCCAACAAGATCGTGCTCAAACTACTAAACTTCAAAAGAAGCAAATGGGAAATAACCACAAGATTTCTCTGGCTCGCTTCAGGATTACTGATCTAGAACAAATCATCGAAGAAATCCAAGTCCGTCACCAAGCAGACAAGGAGAGTCTTCTAAATGCAATCTATGAACTCAAGAACAATCAAGAAGGACCATCAAACTATGAGATTAGATCCTAGTTATAACTTATATTAGAACCTAGCCACGGGATGTATGGTATAAATAAAAACACTTATCAAATCTTGACTATGTACAATATAAAGGCAAGTTGTTCATGATAGAATACAATGGCAATCCCGTTATATACTTTGTTGTTTCATAATACCGACTTATCTCTCTTGCATCATCATCTTCGTCATCATCATTATGAATCATACCCAGACTTCTAAATAAATCATAGATACTTATTAGATATGAATTATCTATGATTTTGATATCACTATTGTGACAATGTTTATTTTTGAACTTTAATCATTTTAAGACTTGTGATATCATTCTTATTACGTGTTGTCTTATGTTGATTGAATGCCTCCCAAAAGGACGTCAACATCTGAAGCACCAGGGCAGTTGGCCTTATCCGCTGGTTTGAACGGACCGAATCAGTATTTTCTTGTAGCAAATGTGTTGAGGATAACAAAGTGACCTTTGCTACTGGTACCCTGACTGATGATGCCTTGTCCTGGTGGAATGCATACGCCCAACCTATGGGAGTAGATCAAGCCAATCAAATCACCTGGACTGAATTGAAAAGGCTCTTAACAAACAAGTATTGTCCTCGAACTGAAGTCAGAAAGATGGAAGATGAACTTTACAATCTGACTATAAAGGGAAATGATCTCAAACCTTACGTTAGAAGATTCCAAGAATTAGCAGTTCTATGCCCGAACATGGTACCAAACACCGAGAAACTCCTGGAAGCCTTCATCGGAGGGTTACCTAGAAGTATTGAAGGAAATGTTACCGCCTCTAAACCTCAAACTTTAGAAGAAGCCATTAACATAGCCCAAAGGCTAATGGATCAGGTAACAAAGCACACTCCGGTACAAGTATCAAGTGATCATAAATGAAAGTTTGACGACAGAAGAACTTTCAACAATAACAACAACAATTACCGCAACAACAACAACTACCGTAACACCAACACCAACAACCACTACAATAATCACCAACCACAACAGAACCGAAGGCAAGAAGCTGTCAAAGCGTATGCTGCCACTCCTGCTGAGAACAATAGGTATGCCGGAAACCTCCCATTATGTAGAAAATGTGATCTCCATCACACCGGACCTTGTACTGTTAAGTGTAATACTTGCAACAAGGTGGGCCATTTGACCAAGAACTGCCAAAACAAGAGGCCAGCCACTGGAAGTAATCAGCTACCAGTGACAGTTATTTGTCATGCCTGTGGAGAGAAAGGGCATTATACAAATCAGTGCCGAAAGACCAACATCAATGCCCAGGGAAGAGCCTACATGCTAAGAGATAGGAATGCTCATCAAGACCCGAACGTAGTTACGGGTATGTTTCTCCTAAACCAACATTTAGCTAGAGTATTATTTGATTCTAGAGCCGATAAAAGCTTCATATCCACATCTCTTGCCTCTATGCTAAATATCCCGCCTATTACAATAGATACCTTTTACGATATCGAAATGGCTGACGGAAACCTAGTAAGCACAAACACCGTTATCCAAGGTTGCACCCTAACCTTGCTAAATTAATCTTTCAAAATTGATCTCATGCCGATTAAACTCGGTAGTTTTGACGATGTCATCGGTATGGACTGGTTGTCCAAGTATCATGCCAAAATTCTCTATGACGAGAAAGTCGTTCACATTCCTATTGATAATGAAACTTTAATCATTCGAGGTGATCAAAGTAAGACCCGACTAAATCTCATATCTTGTATAAAAACCGAACGATACATATCCCGAGGTTGTCAAGTTTTCATGATCCAAGTAACAGAGAAAAAGAAGTCAGACGAGAAGAGATTAGAAGATATCCCTGTAGTTAGAGAATTCCCAGAAATTTTTCCTGAAGATCTACCTGGCCTCCCTCCTGTTCGCCAAGTAGAATTCTAAATCGATCTAATCCCCGGAGCAGCACCTGTAGCCCACGCACCTTATAGATTAGCTCCTTCAGAAATGCAGGAACTATCTAACCAACTCCAAGAATTGACAGACCGAGGTTTTATTCGACCAAGTACTTCACCCTAGGGAGCTCCTGTCTTATTTGTTAAAAAGAAAGACGGATCTTTCAGAATGTGTATCGATTACCGGGAGTTGAATAAACTTACCGTAAAGAATCGTTACCCATTACCCAGGATTGATGACTTATTTGAACAACTTCAAGGTTAGAGTGTTTACTCGAAGATTGACTTAAGATCAGTCTATCATCAACTGAGAGTCAAGGATGAAGATATTCCCAAGACTGCTTTTAGAACAAGATACGGACATTATGAATTTCAAGTGATGCTATTTGGTTTAACTAACGCACCTGCTGTATTCATGGATCTCATGAATCGTGTGTGTAAACCATACTTGGATAAATTTGTGATAGTGTTCATCGATGATATTCTTATCTACTCTCGTAACAAAGAAGAGCACGCAAATCATTTGAGAATAATCCTAGAATTACTCAAGAAAGAGAAGTTGTATGCCAAGTTCTCCAAGTGTGATTTCTGGATTCATATCGTGCAATTTCTTGGACACTTAATTGATAATCAAGGACTTCATGTTGACCCCGCCAAGATTAAAACAGTTAAGAATTGGGCATCTCCTACTACACCTACAGAAATACGTCAATTCTTAGGACTTGCCAGTTATTATCGAAGATTTATCAAAGATTTTTCGAAGATTGTAAAGTCTTTGACTGAATTAACCCAGAAAAACTAGAAGTATATCTGGGGTGAAGATCAAGAGTCGGCTTTCCAATTACTAAAACAGAAACTTTGTGAAGCTCTAATTTTAGCATTACCAGAAGGAAACGACGATTTTGTTGTTTACTGTGATGCATCCCATCAAGGTCTGGGAGCGGTGTAAATGCAAAGAGAGAAGGTTATTGCATATACATCCCGACAACTCAAACCTCATGAAGAAAACTTAACCACTCATGATCTCGAATTAGGAGCAGTTGTGTTCGCTCTTAAAATCTGGAGACACTACCTATACGGTACAAAGTGTACTATGTTCACTGATCATAAAAGTCTTCAGCATATCCTTGATCAGAAAGAGTTGAACATGAGACAACGCCGTTGGTTAGAATTACTCGCAGATTACGATTGTGAGATTCGTTATCACCCTGGAAAGGCAAATGTTGTGGCAGATGCCTTAAGCCGAAAGAAACGAATCAAACCACTCCGAGTTAGATCATTAGTCATGACCATTCATCCAAAATTACCATCACAAATCCTCCAAACTCAAACTGAAGCACTCAAGGAAGAAAATATCAAGGCTGAAAACTTACGAGGAATGGATAAAGCATTTGAAATACGTCCTGATGGAACTCGTTGTATTAAGAACCGAAGCTGGTTACCACTCTTTGGTAATCTGAGAGACTTGATTATGCATGAGTCCCATAAATCGAAGTATTCCATTCACCCAGGTTCTGACAAAATGTATCAGGATCTAAAGAAACTCTATTGGTGGCCTAACATGAAGGCAATCATCGCTGAATATGTTGGCAAATGTTTAACATGTTCTAGAGTTAAGGCAGAATGTCAGAAGCCATCCGGATTCTTGTACAACCGAAGATTCCTAAATGGGAAGTGGGAGAGAATAACGATGGATTTCGTTACAAAACTACCCAAAACATCAAACGGACATGACACAATCTGGGTCATTGTCGATCGTCTTACCAAATCCGCACATTTCATCCCTACCCAAGAGACAGATAGTATGGAAACCCTTACAAGGGTGTACATCAAAGAAATAGTCTCCCGGCATGGCGTGTCAATATCTATCATCTTGGATCATGACAATCATTTCACATCCAGACTATTGCGATTCATTACAAAGTTGCCATTGGGTACTCAATTATACATGAGTACGACATATCATCCTGAAACCGATGGACAAAGTGAAAGGACATCAAACACCGAAGACATGCCTCGAGCCTGTGTTAATAGATTTTGGAAAAGGATTGAAAGACACTTAAAAAACAATTGAAAAGATAGTGCAAATTCGACAACGTTTGCAAGCTGTAAGAGATTGACAAAGAAGTTATGCCAATATAAGAAGGAAGCCTTTAGAATTTCAAGTTGGAGACCGTGTTATGTTAAAAGTATCACCTCGTAAAGGAATCATCCGATTTGGAAAACAAGGAAAGCTTAATCCCCGGTACATTGGACCATTTAAGATTCTAAAGAGAGTCGATCCAGTGGCATACAAACTAGAGCTTCCCCTGAAAGAGCGCAAGTAAACGTTTATAGTACTTCCACGTTTCAAATCTAAAGATAATGCTATTCTGACCGAATCTCTCATTCATTCCAATGAAAGTGCTTTCGACTGTGATGACAAACTCAACTTTTCTAGAAAGAACCATGGAGATCATGTGATCGAGAATTAAACAACAACAACAAAGTCGTATTCCTATAGTCAAAGTTACGATGAACTTAAAGAGGACCATAATTTACTTGAAGCGAAGATCAATTTCGTGCCAAGTATCCACCATCTGTTTTCGAAACACCACGCCGCATCCAACTAAATCACAGACGAGATATCCTTTTAAGGGAGGAAACTAATAACAACCCACAAGTTTTCATCAATGTAAAATATCTATCTATTAAATAATGCAATGTAAAATATCCATCTATTATAATATATCACCTTCTTACAGGGAAATTTTTTGGCTTATCTCGATTAAGCAATGTAACGTTGCATCTCTAGAAGTAAAAAGAGCTCACGTCAACTCTCTATCAATGCCATCTATATATTATGATTATAATCCATATAAACATCCTAATATGTCAAGTCTATATCTTAATACCATTTTACTAAGTACATTATCCATTTAACGTACTTTTCAAAACGTTATTTCAAAACAAGCATTAAACGTAAACGTTTACATCAAAACCCTAATTATATGTAATGTATACATATAAAATGAATGTGCAAGCCTTCAAAGCATGTGTACAAGTGTACAATGCACCATATTTGAATCATATTTTCCCTCCAAGTCAATGTACAACTCATTTAAGCTCAATGTACAAGTCAATAATGCCTAAAAACCTAATTAGGTCATTTAAGCTCCTAAACCATGTTTAAACTTTACACCACTTTAGCACAAGGTACAAGCACTTAATGCATGACTTCTAAACCCTAAACCTAATCCCTAAATCATTCTAAAACCTAATTTAAAACCCTAAATCATAAAACAAAACCCTAAACCCTAATTTCACTTAAACCTTAAAACTAAGCCCTAAAACCTAATCCTAAACCCTAAACACTAATCCTAAACACTAAACCATAATCCTAACACTAATCCTAAACCTTAATCTATCCTAAACCCTAACCCTAACTCGATCTAAACACCTAAAAACCCTAAACGAACCCTAAACCAAACCCGGCACCACTTTTCTTTCTTTTTGACCCATTTTTACTCCTAAGCTAGCACCCTAACACCTCAAGCACCTCTATGACTCACCAAGCAGCCACCCAAGTAGCTTACAAGCACCTCCATCACCTACTTGTAAGCTACTTGTAAACAAACATCCCCTTTGTCACCTCCTTGTAGTCGTGCCCCCCAAAACACCCTCCAACACTTCATGGCTAGTTTCTAGCTTATAAGACTCACCCTACTAGCTCTCCTTAGTCACTTCACTAGCCTAGGACACTAAGCAAACCCAAACTTGGGCACCAAGGGTGTTTTCTCCCCTATAAATACACGAACCAAGCACCCTTTCAAATTCATCCCACACATCTCATCTCATACCCTCAAATGGAATTCTAACCCTTCCATAGTAGCAATAGAAGATCAAGAGAAGTCCCTAAGCTCAGAATAGTAGCCAAGAAGCAAGAAAAACGAAGCCTTGAAGTCGTTACTAGGCGTACGAACCCGAAAACCCCATTTCAAGCTCAAGTACGCTTAGATATCTTGTTCCATAAGCTTATATTCTGTACAATAATGTTCATAATACTCTTAAGATCATGTATGAACTCTTGTTTGAAGCTTTGAATCCTCAAACCTATGTGTTTTTGATGAAAACCCTAAAAATGACCTGTTTTGATTTTCTAGCTAACGAATCCTTTTTCTAAACTTTTGTTATATTAGAATATCTTATTTTAGCTTATTCTAATAATCTATAACCTGAAAATATCATTTGGAACCTTAAAATAAGCTTGCATGGCTTTTTAGACTTGTTTTGCAAAAGTATTCCATGCAAGGGGTATATATCGTAATTTCTGAAATTTATAACTAAAGGGGCTGAAAATGTCATTATTTCAAAGTTATAACTATAAGGACCTATTTTT
>BQNB010037804.1:0-49198 GCA_026074375.1 Tanacetum coccineum | reverse complement strand
AAAAAAGTAACACTTGGGATTGGGGGTGTAAAAATAGGGTGGGAAAAAATGGGGGGTTTACTATATATCTGGTGGGTAATTTTGTGTTTTGACTCCAATTTTGATTGTTGGAGAGTTGGGCGGTCGATCATCACCTAGCTAATAATTAGTCAAGGTGACGCCTAAGTGAATTGAACTTTTCTATATAAAAATTTTAAAATTATATATATATATATTTGATAAAATTTTAGCATAAATTACTAAGTACGTATAGAAAAAATTAAATATTGGGCTTTAAATGTAATTTAAAGCTTTTTTTAAATAAATTCTTATTTTTTTATTTCTTTTCTTCTCATCTACAATAATCACATCACAAAATTTATTCTTAAACATCATTAAAAAAACAAGATCCGACCAATTAAAAGAGAAAACTTGATTTAAATTTTTAAAAACCGAGTTGATCGGCATTGATCACCGTTAACCATCGTTGACCGCTTTTTTGGACGCCTAGTGTAAAATCAAGGCGGTTGGTGGCCGCCTAGTGCCTAGGCACCGCCTAAGCGTAATAAAATTTTAGTTAAGTTTTAACGTGTGCTTTCTTTTTTATATTTAAGTATATATTTAAGTTTCAATAGTAATGTGCTTTCTACTTTCTATTTCAATATAGTTGACAAATGTGTATGTCTTAAGTTTCAACTTGTGCTTTCTTTTACATATAAATCGTAAGTTGTGTTTCTATTTTACTGTGTTTTCGACTTGCCATTTAAGTTTCGATTTAAATATGCTTTCTACATGACATTTATGTTAAATGTTTAAGAAATATTAAGGGCACGTTTGGTACGAAGAAATGCTGTAGAATGGAATCGTAAAAGAGAATGAAATTGTAGAGAAAGTGAATGAGGTGGGAAAAGAATAACGATTCTATTGTTTGATACAAATAAAGAAGACGTGTGACATAAAACATTCTCTTGTTTGTTATTTTATCTATCATAATAAAAAAGAATTTTATCGTCTAATATTTTCTTTTAAACATTCAATTACATAAATCATGATTAAAATAATATGATTAAGTTTAACAAAGCTGAGTATATGCAAAACCTTCAATCACAATTCAACATTAAAAGATTATTTGTCAATTGAAAAATATTTAATTATAATCGTTGTGATGAATTTAATTATAATAGTTGTGATGGATTTTGAAGAAACTCAAACAGTAAAATTATGATACGAGCATTTGAATAATAAAGTTTAAAAAAATAACGTCAATAATGAGTACTGAACGAGAGAATCAATCATAGAAGTCTTACTTTTTGTTAATTACGCAAAAAATATGTTTTTTCTCTTTTCTTTTGTTCACCAATCGGCAGTAAGGATAATGGTGGCAAATTATACTTTGCATCACTTTTCATGCAATATTATGTGTACGTATGCATGTAATGGTAATTTGCATGATACACTTATCATCATTATTTCCTTATTGTTAATTACATGCGATTAGCTGTTTAATCCCTTATGGATTTGGTCGTGTGACGACAAGAACCAAAACAAGAACAAAGTGTTGGGTTGTTTTATTCGTGAAGAAAGGACTAGCATCCTAGCGTATCTCCGTGACGTGTAGTGTGTGTCGAAGTAGAGGGATTATTCTTTGATCCTAGTGGTTCGCGTGGTATTAGTTTTATACACACGCGTATATAGAAGACGGTGTTAACGGTTACCTTAAGCGGTGTATCGTTTCGTGCTAAAAGGTATACATCTTCTATCCTTGTTAATTAATGTATTCTACATGTGATCTTTAATTCCGCTGCGTACTCGTGTTAATTAATTGGTTAATTAGATTGTAAAACCCAACAGTGGCATCACGAGCCATCGTGTAGAATCTTTAATTACAAGTAATAAAATTGGACAAATTAGGGTTTCGTGATTAATTTTAATGCCCCGGTGGGCGTTTTTGTTAAAAAGATTTGATCTTGACGGTTAATAAAATTAATTAGACGAGATCTAGGTTGTATTGCTATTTTTATTAAACTGGCATGTATTAATTGTTAATGGTTTTAAGTTTTGTTAATTGTTAATGGAGATCCATGATAAAATCATGCAAATTGATCATGGATTGATATTAGATATTTGGTTTAAATATGATTAAAATACGCATAATTTTAATTATTTTCTTAACTGGTAAGATCCATGATTCAAGAATTCGGGAAGACCCTTATTTTTGAATGAATGGGGCATAAAATAATTAAAAGGTTTTATGCGCTATGTGGTATTTATTTATATAAGGCTTACGTAATCGAGTATATCGATGCATATGGCTGGAGTTTATAAGACGAATGAGCCTTATATGAATAAATGCATGTTTTATTATTAGATAATTATGATCATATTTAATGTTTGCATGCCTTAATTGTTAAGTGTGTTTAAATAAATGGTATTTAGTTTAGTTGATGTTTATTTGTTTTATTTTAAGTTCTTGACTTGTGAGAAAATAAAAGGGTTTTTCTAAAAACAAAAATAAACATGACTAATGATTATCGAAATAAGATTTATTATGAACTATCTAATGCAAAAAGTCAAAAGTGGATTCGGCTTACATCCGATATAAAATCTTCCATGACTAGACTAGCAATATATAGTTTGTAATGTATTCTTTAAATTAAAGTTTTAATTTTATCAATGACGTATTGCCAAAAAGTACTATATAGTTGCACGGATAAGGAAAGGTTCGGGGAGACTCATCAAGACTTCGGTCTTGTAGATACCATTACCCTATAATACCTGACTACGTTGTAGTTTCCTTACCTTGCATACTATGTAGGAAGTCGCGAATGGTCTAGGGTTTGAATGATTTTTAATCATTCTTTAATCTTTTCCCGCGATAAAAGACAAATCTTTATATTTAAAGATACGTTGAATCGTCAATTTTAAGGTCTCACTATTTATGTATAAGATACGATGATAATAGGTGATACCGTAATAATAACTAAATTGAGTAATAGTTTTTATTAAAATCAATGATACGAAGATGTATGCATGCTTCTTCGTACATATTTGACACGTCAAATAAAATACCCTTTTTCAACTAAGTTTTTGCCATCCAATTTATAAAGACACTTGTAGACTGCTCTTTACCTATGCGTGAGACGCATGTAGATTTGCAATCACAAGGTAATTATACGCTTTTCCGTGAGACGGTGAGTGTTACATAATTACTGTTTTGAAATTGGACGACTTAGCGTTGTTGTGGTTAGACCTGTTAACACGCGGCATAGATGGGATGAAACATGCTTACTAGATATTATTGTAATAAAGTAAGTCCCATATGGTTTAGGAATTGCAATAGTTGTGAATTATCAATCGTTGATTACCTTTTGAATACACCATCACTAGCAGATCAACTGATGTGGTGGGGGTATGTCAAGTTGGGTCCTAACCTTAGAAAATTAATTGTTTATTTATATAAACGTGGGTAGTTAATTTTCTTCAAGGAGTATTATCGAAAATACTAATTATTGAACTTTACTATGTTTGTAAATGGCACTACCTGTCTAAAACATAAGCCATTCGGCTTTTAGGTCGATGTTTGAAATTTCTGGAAATAATTTCAATGACTGTTTTCGTCAACTTAAGATAGTCTTAAGAGTTGAAAGGAAATTGTTTGTCATTGAACAACCTATTTCTCTTGCTTCACCTACCGATTCTGAGTACTTGCGCAGTGGAATGCGGTATATGATTCATAATGAGGTGGCTTGTCTTATGCTCGAAAGTATGACTCCTGAACTTTAAAGACAATTCGAAAATTCCTCACATTATGAAATGCTTCAGGAGCTTAAATCCATGTTTAAGAAACAAGCTGGAGTGGAGTGGTTTGACCTGATCCAAACTTTCCATGCTTGCAAACAGGATAAGGGAAAACCAGTTGGCCCATATGTCATTAGATGAAGAATTATGTGGAACTGGAATGTCTTGGTTATGGGCTCCCACAAGAGCTTAGTGTTGGTTTAATCTTGAATGGCCTCACTACAACAAGCATAACATGGGGAAGACAGTTGGTGAACTACATGCTATGCTCATTGAGTATACAAAAGGGTTTACCTAAAAGGCTGAAACACCACGAGTAATGATGATTAAAGATGGTAAAATCCAGAAATCCAATAAGAAATCGCTTAAAGCTAAAGGTAAGGGTAAAGCTAATGGCAAGGGAAAGGATAAACAAGTTTATATCCCTAAGCCTAAAAAACCTAAACCTTCTGCTAAAGAGCACCCAGCTAAGGATGACACCTGCCACCACTGCAAAGAGGTGGGTCATTGTAAGAGGAATTGTCCTGCTTACCTTGCTGAGTTGATTAAGAAGAAGAAGCAAGTTGGCACTGCCAGTTCTTTAGATGTCTTCATAATAGAATTATTTTCTTTTCCTACTAAATCCTGGGTGTATGACACTATTTGTGGTACTCATATTTGTAACACAAAACATGGTCTTGGAGGAGTAAGAAAGCTGAAACAAGTAGAAGCTATTGGAAGTTTTGACTTAGTTTTAACTAATGACCTTGTGATTTGTTTAGACAATTGTCATTATGCACCTTCTATAACTAGAGGTGTTGTTTCAGTTCACCGTTTGGTAGAAAATGGATTTGTCCAGTGTTTTACGGATTTTGGAATTTCAGTTTCTAAGAAAATGCATGACATACTATTCAAAAACCACCAATTGTATCATCGCAATCTCGTGATTATTGATCCCTCTGAAAATATTGACTTAAAACGTCAACAATAATGTTTGTGAATTCATAGGTTGATAAATCTTATATTGTAGGACACAATGATTCCTCAAATGTATGATAATGCAACAGATGCATACATCATATAATTGTAATTACGTTGCTCTAAAGCTCAGAACATGAGATTGAGTTTGTGGCGTACCCAAATTACATGGCCCTCCATTGCAGTGGATGATGTGTTCTAACCCGCAACATCCTATTTATATTCGACATGGTATACGTTGTTGTTAAGTGATAAGCTAATCACCCGAAATCCGGCTAATCACCCGAACGGGGTTGTCAAAACCCAATAGATCTATTCATAACATTCGCGCTCGTAATTAACAGTTCATGATAATGGGCTCAGATTGGGTTATCGCTACTTAGGCAACATGTAATCATAATATAAAACTTAACCACTTGTGTCCAGTTGTAAAACATTGCATGTTTTTCACCCCAAAAACTTTGTAAAAACAAAAGCATGTAAAACGTGGGGCTATGAACTCACCTTGAGTTCTGATAATCCAAATATCGCAGATAATGCGTCACGTAAAAGATCGAATGCAACCTAAATTATCATAGGTCGTATAAGTACCGAGTACTTTAATTGATAACATTGAATATAATCCTATAGTTGTTACATCGTACTATCGTTCGGGCTATCATAATTAAAGAGGTCATGACATGACGTTCGAGGAGTTAGGACACTTTAAATCGTAAATCCAACAACTCGTCGAAACGCCATCCGAAGAGGCCTCATTATGAAACTCCCTAGTAATATAGTACTTTGATAACCACATAATATTCTATATAGCTCAATCACCAACTAATGGTTTTGGAAAAATTGTGTTTAATAAGTTAAAACGTTTAAAATTACCGTTTAGTAAAACTGGCGTAACTTTCGCGTTTTAAACCCGATTCTCGCGTTTCTTATGTCCATCTTTTCGTATTAAGACGGGTTATCGATATTTGATATTTTCATAAAATTTGCCCCCTGATGAACAGTAACTTTTACTGTTCATAACAGACATGGGTTTATATAAAATTTGTATTTGTTGTCGTAAAACCCGTAAATGTCGTATTTTATTCGTTATAGCTCCGTTTTTAATGATTCTTTCGAGGACGTTCTCGTATTTGAAAGTTCTATATTTTTATGAGGTTTACAAAAATATAACTTTCTGTCATGAATAGTAACTTTTATAAAAATAGTTTTATAAAAGTATTAATTGTCGTAAACTCGCGAAATTCATAACTCGTTCGTTATTAATTGAAAAATTACGATTCTTATCATTTTGGAATCCTAAAAACATGTATTATTTGTTAAAAATACCAACCCTTGCTGTTTATAATTTTTATAAAAATGTTTTTATAAAAATTCCTTTACGACTTCGTTTATTAACGTATAACTCGTTTTTAACGTAACTTTTTCGTTATTAATCCGTTTAACAAGTTTCTTACTTTTTCGGAATCGTCGTGAAATGTATTATTTTATAAAAATATAAAATAGACATGTTTTATACACGAATTTGGCAGAATGTTTACATGATCTTAGTATGTCCATTTTGACCTTATTTTATGTTTTACCACTTTTTACTTGTTACCATAAAACTCATATACCTTATAGGTGTCATGTATCATATATATGTATAGTTCATAGTCCATCATATGTCATTTTTGTTTCAATAATACAAGCCTTCCACCCCCCCCGTCCATAAGTTGTAATAATTATAATTTTTCAAAATTAACATAAGTTACTAGTTTTCATATAATTCCATTTTACATATTAACCATACTTGTACAAGCCTTTCCAACTTGGTATAACTTCCTTTTTATGTCCATATGTCATAAATAAAAGTCCATAATTTATCTTATTAAGCCATTAGTATTTCTTTTATAAGAATTATATTAAGAAAACACTTAAAACCCTAATATGTATATAAACATGTTTACACTATATTAACATGGTGAGATATTTTTATGTTCATTTTTCCATGATAATAACAATATCATAACATTTATAAAAGTGTCCAAAATATTGTTTACAAGTAAAAACACTTTTTACATGTATAAAAATCATAAATGGTGATTTAAGCCATAAGAAGCAACATGTGCATATAAATGATAAATGTAAGAATATAAAGAGCTAAAGTAGACCTCAATATGGATGAAGGTGATGAATGACAAAATCTAAACCCTTGTTTAGCCTTAAAAACCAATCTTGCACTTAAGAAAACCTTTACTTTTCTTAATAAAAACCTTAGCTCCTTTTTCTTGATTAATACTTGGAAATGCTTAGTCAATGCTTGGATATACCTTGGAATATCTTAGAATATGTGTATATAGAAGGGTATGGGTTGTAGAAAATTTGATATGGGTTTGTGTGGTGTATGGCTTTGTGCCGTGAGCTAGGTAGAGCCAAAAGGAAGGATTATGTTTGATTTCTAGTTAAGTGTTGGAGTAGTATGAGTCTCTTACTAGATACTTGCACTTATATGAGTTATAGGAGTCAAAAAGTTGCAATAGTTAGTCAAGGAACATGGTATGGCCTTTAGGGATGGTCCTTAGTCAAGTAAGCTAGGTATGGAGCATCATTAAAGGAGTAAGGTGTTCATTTGACCAAGTTGCAAGACTTATCCAAAATTATCATGTATATATTCATATATGTTGTATGAATTTCGGCAAAACAAAGATAGATATGATATATTTATGTAACTTTTATTTATTGGGTATAAAAGTGGGTATTTGTTGAAGCGTAGAAAAGTTTTCGTGGTTCCGGGAGTGCTAACCCCCCCCCCCCCCCCCCCCCCCCCCCCCCCCCCCCCCCCCCCCCCCCCCCCCCCCCCCCCCCCACGAATTTATCGCGATAAGTATACACTATCGTATCGTTAAAAATGAAATGAACGAAGTTATTAATTATTCTCAAAATAATTATATAACCAATTGATTGATGTATAACATTTAATTGTTTGGTGCGCGTTTACATTGAACGCTAATTTTTGGCGTTACGCGATTAAATTATCGTTTACAATTTTATGTAAACACGGTACAATAATATAATTTAATAGCACATTTATTGACGTCGTCAAAGACTTGATATAACACAGGTGTGTCTTTACTTTCGGCCAGCTATAGGACCATTTACTAAGCCCCTCTCCTAGCCTTGGAGTGGGGTGGTTGTTCCATTTGTTAAATTCCTCTTTATTTATACTTAATCTATTTTCCATCCATTCTATCTCTTACATCCACAACCCCACACAATCTTGTTCTTGGTTTGATCATAAGATTACATGTTTCTCATTTGTTCTTTTTCTACACATTACAGTAGCTGTTCTAATACTGATATTACTAACTGTAATTTACTTTTACCGGCCTGAATAAATATTACTAACATTTGCTACTGGACTCAGTAATAGCTATATATAGTTGCAGTTCTATAAGACTCTGACTTTATTTCTTTATATTTTCTTTTATTACGCATTAAGTCTTCTCGTGCTTTTTTATTACGTCGTGAAAGCCAACATTATTAACTTATAGAAGCTTTAGAATCCCAACAAAATCTTTGTTAAATTTAGCTTAGTGTAGTCTAAGTTAATCTGTTTTAAGTTCTTAGTTTGTCAATTAGCTTTTAAGTGTCTTAAATTCTAGCTTCAAAGTAGTCATTTAAATTCTAGTCATTTAGCTTATTTTCTTGTCCAATGTTCTTATTTCCAGCTTAAATGTGTTCTTTGGATATCAAGCTTAATCTGTTTTGAGTTTTCACCTTATTCGAAGTGCTTATTTGTTCTTAAACTTAGCTTAAAGTTAGTCATTTATCCTTAGAAACTGTTTGTTTATGTCTGTTTACCTTTTAGCTTTTAAGAACTATTCAGCTTAATGTGTTTGATCATTTTTAGTCATAAGTTCTTAATAGCTCAAGGTTAGGGTCTGTGTTCAGCTTTTTGAGTTTTCCATTTGCTTATTGAGTCTAAATAGCCACACAATTTTGCTTAAAAGTCATATAGTTAAATTTAATCATTCTATCACTTTTAAGCTAGCTTATTCTAGCTTATTAGTGAGCCTTGTCAAAAAGTCATTTCAATAAAGTTGCTTAATTTGGTTTATAAATTAGCTTTTTCAAAAGAAAAAAATATTTTTACTAAAAAGGAAGTCACAGGTTTTGAACCTGTGACCTCCCCCTTAACACACCAACACCTCAACCAACTGCGCCCTTGGGTCTTTTACGTTAGTCTTTTGTTTCTTTATTATGTTAAATGCATTTTCAATTTAGCCTATTTTGCTTATTTGCTTTTTCCTAGCTTATCAGTTTCAGCTTATTCGTTTGTTTTTCTTTGTAATCCTACCTTTTAGCTTAAAGTATTTTTATAAATTTTTAAGATTAAGTTTTGTATTTCTAATTTCATTTTTAGTAATATTTAGTTTAAAAAAATAGTTTTAACTAGTTTTAAAAATAATAAAGATACAAAAATAATATATTTTCTTTTTCTAAAAATTAATCTTATCATTTTAGATTAAAAATTTGCATTTTGAGTTTTTAGAGTTTTAATTTGTCATTTCTAGATAATTAATTTGCATTTTTAGTTTTAATTAGTTTTTAGTTACTTTTAAATTTTGTTAGGTTTTAAAATTGTTTTAATTTCTAGTTTAGTGTGCCTTCATGTGATTTCCCTTTGCGTTTTTAGATTTAGAAACCAAAACCAAAAATTAAATGATAATCAAGCTCGATTCGCGACATGAACGTGAATTTCCATTCACCTCTCACCGAGGAGAACGATACCCGTGTTGATTACTTATTATTATTTCCTAAGAATAATTTGTATGATACTTTGCTTATATAAAGCTGCTATGTTAGATCCTGAATCTAAAAAGTGGGTGAATGCTATGAATGCAGAAATGCAATCCATGATAGATAATATGGTATGGGTCTTGGTCGATCTTCCTCCTAATTGTAAAACCGTTGGGAGCAAGTGGATTTTTAAGAAAAAGACTGACATGGATGGCAATGTACACATCTATAAAGCACGACTTGTGGAAAAGGGTATACCACAAACCTATATATTTGTTGATTATGAAGAAAACTTCTCACCCGTACTGACATTAGATCTAATAGGATTCCATATCTATAGCGCGATTCTATATTATGTAGATATGGCAAATGGATGTCAAAACAGCCTTCTTAAATTGGTTATCTTGATAAGACGCTATATGGGAAAAAAAAATAACCCTGAAGTGTTTGTTGATCCTAAACAACCTAAGATAAGTAACGCACAACCGTTAGCTGATTTGTTGCTCACCCCAAACACACCTTTTAGTGTTTCCTTTCAAACCACACACCCTATTGGGTCCCAAGTCTGCTCACTCAAACACGCCCTTTGGGTGTTTCCGTTAACCCAAACGCCCTCGTTTGGGCGTTATAACCAGATCCAAACGCACCCTATGGGTCGTTAACAAAACCAAACGCACCCTGGTGGTGACTAACCCAGAAACAAACACACCTTTTTCGGGTGTTGTTGACCACCGAACGGACACCCCTGAGTGGGGGTTTCTGCCACATAAAACAAACACGCCTACTGGTGGCGATGGTGGTGAGTGTAGGTGGTAGCCACGACTATTTAGCCGTGGTGATGGTGGGTGATTGATTTAGATGTAGGTGATGTACGACAGTGGGGTTGCGATGGGTCGATGTCCACCCCGCCAGGCGGAAACACGTGGGCGTTAACCAAGAATGGATATCATCACAACACATGGGACTATATAGAGAATACTTAAAATGAAAACTAAAGATAAAGTAAAGACACAAAGTGTCATAATAACAATACCTAAAAACCTATGGTTCTTTATTATTGAGAAAAGAGGTCACGTCAATAAATACACCATTAGTTTTGTGGAATTGTTATGACACTTTGTTCTTTGGCTTTACTTTAGTTATTTCCATTTTAGTATTCTCTATATAGACATCATGTGTTTGTGGATGATATCTTATTCTTGTTACGCCTCGTGGTTTCCGCCTTGGCGTTGTTTGACAGATTGGGTATCAAAGCCATTGGTTATAGAGAACTATGTGGTTGAGCCTAGACTATAGGCTTAAGGTTCCCTCTATATAGATGCATTAGGGCTTATATTTAAGTAAAATACCTATAAACTTATTTTCCCAAATTTTCATGAAGTACATTATACTATATATATATATATATAATATATTATAGTATATAGTATAAAATAATAAGAATTCGAGTTTTCCTTCGTTTATTTAAGAAATCCGTATCCTGATATATTATATTTATGTTGCCTATTGTAGTAGTCTCCCCCCTAGGCGTCAGCGTTACCGTTGGAACATTTCATTTGCAACTGGTTGTAGGAGAGTGGGTAGGAGGAAGCGGACTAACCGCAGAATCCGAGTCCCTGCTTTTATGCGTTCGTAGTAAAATCGAGAAGATTTGACTTGGTTAAACTCCTGTAAGGAAAGTCCGAGGAGTATGTGACTAAGGTAATTGCTAAGGATGGTACTGTTACCCGTTTTGAAGGACGATTTCCTCATTTCATTGAAGAAGAAGAAGAGAAGAAACCTAAGCCTTATAACTTATATGGATTTGTGGATCTCATGGAAAATGAGCAAGTGTATGCTAAGAATGGGTTTGCACCCTATAGGATACCTCAGCCTGAGGGAAACCACAATGGATGGCTGAGTGAGGAAGAAGAAGCCGACTCAGATAGTGAATCTACTGCAAGTAATCATCCCACACCGGTTGAGTTAGAAGATCAATGAAGGAGTGAGCTTATACATTGTTTAGTATACATCTTTTGTTTGTTTCCCATGTATCGTCCTTGTCCATTCGTTTTGTTTTAGTAGGCGTTGAAGCCATTTACGAGATGTTATTTTGGTGTCGAATATATTATTTCAACATTTTAATAATAAGGCTTAAGCATTAGGATTATTCCTTCTATTGTGTGATATTGTGTGATGATCATATGTGCAATGTGTTAGATTATGTGCAAGAAGTGTTGTCATAAGAGTGAGTACATGCATGGAAGGGGGCATATATAATTATGGTGGCCAACATAATTATACATGCGCCACAACACAAGTGGACTTGCAAGTATGATTGCATGGATTGAGTTAAGGTGATTGTTGGTGTTATGATTGTACGTATATGTATGGGGTAAAAGTCTATAGGGTGTCGCTTAGCGTAGATGTATCCTTCTATTTTAGAAAATGCCTCCACGTCGTGCTACTGGTGAGGATGAAAACCCTCCTGACATTGCGACTCTTCTTGCACAACAACTGAAAAACCTCTTACCTGAGAAATAGTTTAACAATATACTGGCTAATGTCAATGCTAATGCGAACAATGGTAATGGTAACGGTGAAAATGGTGCCAATGGTGCCAATGATGCCAATGGTGGAAATGGTAACAATGGGTGTACCTACAAGTCTTTTATGTCTTGTAACCCAAAGGAGTATGATGGGAAGGGTGGTGCAGTTGTACTTACGCGTTGGATAGAGAGGATGGAAACTGTAATTGATAATAGTGGTTGTGCTGAGAACCAAAAGGTGAGGTATGTCACTAGTTCATTGGTGAACAAAGCTTTGACTTGGTGGAATACTCAAGTCCAAGCAAGAGGTAGAGAAGCGGCAAATGCTATGTCTTGGAATGATTTCAAGGCGCTACTGGTGGAAGAATTTTGCCCGAGTAATGAGATGGAAAGACTGGAAAATGAGTTCTGGAATCACAAGATGATTAGAGCTAATCATGCTGGGTACACGAATCGATTCCATGAGTTAGCCAAATTGGTACCTTCCCGTCCCTAGCTTTCCATCTTAAAGAAAAACTTAAGAACACCATTATTTTTTATTTCCCTTCCCATCTTCTTCCATTCTTTAAAAAAAACTCGAGAACAGAGTGTAAGGGAATTCGGTTTGGGTTTTGAGGGAAAAGGGAGCACCGAAAACTTCTTTAGGTTTTTAGGGATTGTATGGAATGAATAATGAGGTGTGAGGTAAGGGTTTATATAGGCCCTTAATCCTAATTCTTGTCAAACAAGAAAACCTCAATGTTTCCCTTTCCCCCTCTTCATAACCAACCCAAACAACCCTCTAGAACCCTTTGGGGTTTCGGCCAAACAATGACACCCTACGGGTTTGGGTTTTGTTCGTTTAAGTCCCTCAGTTTTGTATTTTAAATATTCGTTATACTTTATTAAACAAGTAATAGTAAATAACGATTATTTAATTATTGTCGTGAAGTAAAACATACTCTATGTGTTTAACGCGTGTGCCCCCAATAGGCTCACGTATTTCTAACGTATAACTTGCGGAACCGACTACCAAATTCCAACAGCTCCCACTTGGGAGGCGGAGTAGCGGGATACAGATATACTGATAATTGGCAACGTCTAGCAAACACACACAATTACCTTTAGATTAGAAATACTTGAGATAATAGTTTCAAGAACAATCTCAGCTTATAATGGTTAGTTTATTTCTTGCTATAATCATCATCCCTTTGTTCTAGATACCCTTAAACCATGGATATGGATCCTAACTCATTCCATATAGTTTAAATTATGTTTCTCGTTATAGAAATAATTCAGATATACCAAATGTAATCAAGATTCATCTTGTATTACCCTTTGGGCACGGCCATGCAATTATCTGATTAATTCTGGAGAGGGCCCATGGTATCTTACTACACATATCAAGTGGAGGAACAAATTCTTTGTTGACTACAAGTGTTGTAGATGCTGCTTCACATCACTTCCAAGAATAGCCTTTATGACTACCTTATTCAGGATAACGTTTGACTTAGACTCAAAAAGTGATATCCACACATGCAGAACTTGCTTGTATCTCAAGTCTAAGGACGACTTTTAAACCATTTTCGACATTTACTCATGACGAGGATCCAAAAGTAAATATTCGAAGGTGGGGTATCCAATATGCATCCCTTGTGAATACACATGAGTTTGGCGGGAACAATCCATATATTCAAAGAATATAACCAACACTCACATTTGCCTTATGTAACAATATTCCCATATTGTTAACCGACAATGGATATATTTAGAATGATAAATCATTCAAGGATTTAAACATGCAAATATAGAATAACAGTTATTATATGAATGAAAAACAAACACCAAGTATCTTTTATTCATCAGAAAGTAAAAACTGTCTTACAATTCCAAATTATCCAAATACTAATAAACACAGATTTACATGAGACTACTAGCTGGTATCATTCCTATTTTCTCAGTCAATTCAGAATGTTTAGGAAATGCTAAAGCCTTTGTAAAAGGGTCAGCTAAGTTGTCATCTGTGTCAACTTTTTCTATCCTCACATCACCCATTTCTATGGTTTCTCGAAGATAGTGAACTTTTGCGCGAAAATGTCTTGCACCTTTAGTGACTCCATGATCTTTCGCTATTGCTATGGCTCCAGTATTATCACAATACATATTTATGGGTTCTTCAATTGTGGGAACAACACCAAGCCCAGAAATGAATTTACGAATCCATACAGCCTCTTTCGATGCATCAAAGGCAGCGATATATTCAGCATCTGTAGATGAAGTAGCAAAAATACTTTGCTTTGTGCTTTTCCAGTCAACAACACCTCCACAAACAACATTATGCCTTATATAATTCGTAAACATTTGTATTAACAGTCATCTAAATTTTCTCAATTAGATATTGTTATCTAAATACTCTCAATTAGATACTGTTGTTGTTAGCTCATCTTGCTCTCATGCAAAAGTAACAACCAGTCTCATACACAATATAATATATACATGATGAATCCTTAGTTAAAAACATAAGGTTTCCATCCATGTAATAAATTATCTCAAGTGAAATATACCATTTGAGACTTGCTTTAATTATATATTGCATTTGTGTTGGACTTTATCACCGCATATGCTTATTTAATTAAACATTTATTCCTAGATCGTTTGTTTAATTTCCTAAAATCCCAAGTGAAGTTCCATTCCAATCTCAAGGATTAACATCTAGCTTAGATGGAATGATGCTTTCATTATGTTACACAACATATGAATTTTAAGAAAAAACGTAGTGCTCCCACTTGATGTCAGGTGTACTCAAGAGTTATCTTAATTTAATCAAAAATCATATTGTAATTAAACTTAAGATTTCAGCTCCTAGATGCATGATCCAATCCACATTTGGATTCTATTATCTTGTATACATTATTAATATTATTTTAAACTCATAACCTTTTGATTACACACCGTCCTTGCAAATGTAATCATAAAGAAAAGAGTTATAAAACTTAATTGCCATATTGCAAATATAGACTCATAACCCTTTATGATTACACATCGTCCTCGCAAAGGTAATCATAAAGAAAAGAGTTATAAAACTTAATTTTCCATATTTTAGATTCAAGAAAACATGTATGACAATTAGTTATCTTTATATAATTAATGCGTGTAGAAATAAAAGATTTAATCATAGTCAATTGCTTAAATAAGATTAAAAACTCTTGTCATCAGTCAGGCATTAATATGTATACAATTTTGTCCTTATGAGCCTTTCTTCAAAAGAAACTCATTATAACCTTACATTTTACTGTTTGGTGAAAGATCAATCAAGCTTAAAACATTGATCGCCTTTTAAGGACTGCATCTTGTCATTCATAGTTCTAAGATATTTATCAGATTCAAGATGTGATAATTCATCTTATTAGTTAGCAGGTTTAATATGACCTTCTAACTTATATTCCTCAACATTGATATTAAAATATCACTATATTAATGAGGCATCCTTGCGGATTTATGAATGAGAGTTACATTATACTTTGGTTTGACATTTTCATGTTTAACCTTAGTTTTTTTTAGAACGGCTTGTTAGTTGTTAGTGGTTCAGGTCCAGCAGTGACATCTAATTAGGCAGTATGCTATACCCTGAACCCGCCTGTACTCAGCAAGTAAGTTCAGAAGATTATGTATTTGTTCTTGAATATCTTCAAGATCTTTAGATACTCCCACTTACTTTTGTAAGAAGATATACTTCTCTAAATACTAAGTATTTAAGCAACAATAGATTGTTCTTAATTGGGACAACAAAATGCATTTTACAGTTCTCATCTCTAGCTTGTTAATAATATCCTTTATAGGATATTAACAAATTTCAAAATTTTAATCAAGACATAATGGGATTTATCCCAATCCATACATAGATTATGTCTTGAATACCTTCTAGGTTGAAACTTTTATTTAGTGTATCCATGACACACGCAAAATTCTAACCTCGGTCGATTTTTGGAGGTAGAGCAATTAAAGTTATCAGAAATTAAACAATATAAATATAGTTTGTTTCAACACATTAGACATACCATAATAATGTGGTATTCTATGAATATTGGAATTGTGAGACTCCATCAGAATTCCCTAGATAACTTAATTCTCTTTGGATCAAATACTCACCAATTGGGTCAAGCCAAATTGAATACAAAGTATTTTAAAACCAAGTGCATGCTATAACGTATATATCTTTGAGTAGTACAATAACTCTATGTTCATGTGTTTCAAGAAAGCAGAACATGTCAAGTATACGTTATGAGTCTTTGATTAATTCAAGGACCTTATTGTTTATGTGTTAATCAAGAAGACATAACAATCTTACTACTTACTTTATGTTATGAGTCATTGATAAATTCAAGGACTATATAATTATGTGATGACATCAAATAACGTCTATTTTATAGCATCATTTATCCCATGTTATTAACCCATTTTGTATAGTTATTGCAAAGAATTGTTACTTAATCATTTATATTTGAGAATTGCAGTAATTATGGAGTAATTGGTGAAAGTTAGCAAAAGGCGCGCATTCTGGAGCTTAAATGAAGATATTTTGAAGATTACTATTCTGAAGACCAATACGCCGTATCCATCAAGGAAGATACGGCGTATCCGTGCCTGCACTCACCAAAGACCACTCAGGAATAAAGATCAATACGCCGTATCCAGAGGACTCAATACGCCGTATTCAAGATATGGAATCAATATAATATTCTAGAAGATATCAAGCGTGGTCCCTACTCCAAGAAATCCCTAATACGTCGTATCCAACTCTTGGATACGCCGTATCCAACCGACTTCCAGACCCTATAAATACAAAACTCAAAAACGAGTTTTAAGTGTGCTAAATCATATTCTCGATACCTAAACCACAAAAGTCGATTTTCAGAGGAGAAAAAGAGCAGAAGAGGTCGAGCAACGTATTCAATTCCATAGGAGACAACGTGTAATTCCATATACTTTAGTAATCGTTCAGTTTTTGGTATCATTCGTTAACTCGGTTAGTTTACCTTGGCTAAATAATTACTCTTGTATTTATTATGACGTTTGAAGGCTAATACCTTCGGGTAATAGCCATTAATATAAAGAGTCTAAATGTTGGATTGTTTATCTCGATTCTTGATTTATCGTTGAGTGATTGTATATGTTTAATCAATTTTAAACATTGTTTTACCGCGCTTTGTATGCGACATATGCATTCAACTGGACTCTAGTCAAGTGGAACCAAGTAGATCTAGCGTCTGGGATATCTTCCATAAAGTGATTTTAACATCTAGAACATAGTGTTCACAAATATTGTCCCCATCTAACCTGTGTATAGGATACGCTTCGGGCTTGAACTAGTTAGTATTGTATATTGCCAATGGTTTATTGATCGAATTTGACTACAGGGACCTAGATAAATCAACAAGTAACTTCTGATTCCCTTTGGGAAAGAGATAGTTGGGACAAGTGACTACTAGTGTATAAACTTGCCATTAAACGGTAGTGGGTAAAGTCGCTATGAGCCAGGGTTTACAATACACCCTTGCTTTAATCCATAAGGATTAAGATTATAATCACTAATAAGGATGCTTTATGCGGAATACTTTAAATTGTGACAGAAATTGTGTCTAGTCCTTAGGATATGTAACGCCTAAGTCTTAAGAATGATATGCCACCTCGAGAGAAGAAATCAAATTGACTTAAATAAACAAACCAATGTTTAATCAGATTAATAATGGTTAATACAGTTTTCTTATATAAGGTTCGACCGCTCTTTTATCTTTTGTTAATTAGCTTGCGTGGGTAAAAGTGCCTTGAATTAATTATAGACACCAACCAAACCGTGCATCTCTCAGCTGAAAACCCCTTTCCCTGGTTAGAATACAGTTAGACTAACATAGGTTAACATAGGTTTAGAACAGAAAAAATTAAACATAGATTAAGAGAACCCAGATATTAATTAAATTGATAGATTTAACCCCACTTCAAGTGTTCGACGCCCTACTTACCATGAAAATACTACCGATCGGGTACACTGCCCGTTAAAGTGTTGTTTTTGGTTTAGTCGGCAAAATATTGATTTTGAAACTTAAATCATCTTAAATATACCATACAACAACAGCACATCAAGTTTTTGGCGTCGTTGCTGAGAAAATATTAAAGCAGAAATCTTGGTTTTCCTATTTGATTTTTCGTGCTAAATTTATTTATCTTTCTTCAGAGCAAATCCTGCTGATATTTTTACCTGTGTTACAGGAAGTACTTATCAGAGCTAGTTGATTGAAGAAGGAATTACAAGAAGTCATGGCTGAACCAATTCTATCTGATAACTTGGAAAAAGCTCCAACTGAATCAAATCTTTCTATCACCAGTAACGACATAAACATTGAACTCAGCAAGGAATTTTTGGTGGAATTAAGAAAGAACATATATCATGGAACGTACAATGAAGACGTGGTGGATCACATTGTTAAGGTACTTAAAATGGTTGATTTGATTTACGTTCCTGGCGTGGATTCCCATCAACTGCGAATGAAAGTGTTTCCTCTCTCATTGGCCGATGATGCTAAAGAATGGTGGATTAGTGAGGAAATCACCACTTGGGAAGAACTTGTTGAAAAATTCTTCTGTAGATTCTATCCCGAATCATACGATGGAGAAGATGAAATGTTGGACGAAGGAGAAAACTGGGGGATTGATCCACTTGAATTCTTATCAAACATAAACACATCATTCAAAATACCGATAAGATAGTGGATGGAGGACTCAAAAGTGATATTAACCGCTTGGGATGAATGGAAATTTGGAATAAGATATATGGTGGATAATATATTTTATGAAGCAGTACTGAAGTGACGAATCTAAAAAATGTAAACCCGCCCAACACTGCTAATGATTCATTCTTCAAAGGCCTCAGAAAGCACGTGATAGAAAAACTAAGTCAGAAAAGGCCAAACATAGCAATAACATCTAATATTATCAATGAGCAACCTAACAAAAGAAAGGTGTAAAACAAAAAGTTGAACCATCAATACTCGCTTGGACCAAATGATGAATATTTATTGCTATAAGAAAGTTACGAATATGATATTTTGGGAAAGAAACAAGAAATATGGTCCCAAAATCTATCAAGATGCTTTTCAGAAAAAGGACAAATGATATAAGGTGACCGCACCAAATAAGTGGAGCTTGAAGAAAAAGGCTAACTTAAAGACTTTCGCTTAAACAAAAGTGCTTTCCCGGGAGACAACCCAGATTGTTATTTAATTTTGTTATCGAATCTGTCTTCCTAGACATCAATACGGCGTGTCCGCTCCATACCATACGGCGTATTATTGTTTGACGTTACAGTCTTTATTTTTTAATGCACTTTAGAAACGTTAGGTTGTCAGATTTTGGAATACGGCGTATTCACTAACTGATACGCCGTATCAACAGTCTGACGCTTAATCGTTCATTATTTAGTTTAAATAATTTGTAGGTCCCAAGATAGGATGCACTTGTCCTCAATTATTTTATACAGGACCTCGAGAAAGAAATATCAACGAAGTTGGTGGAATGCATATTTTTTGGAATTCTATGTGTGTGCTGTTCGTGCTAGGATTCAGATGCTTTTTCAGCACACAATCTTGCTCATAAACGCAACTTGGAGAATCTACCGAGCAAATATCAGGGGAGTTTCTCATTCTAATTCTTTTTAATTCCCGTATTTAATGTTTTATATATACAACGAGGACGTTGTATAATTCAAGTGGGGGGATGGAATTAGAATGTTTACTTGTCCTATTTTTCACAATAAAAAGCTTAAATTATGCTCAAATTTAAAAAAAATTCAAGCATACTTTTGTGAAATTACTTGATACATAACCCGCACACAATAACCCTTGTTAGAATATTGTGAGGATTTAACCTTTTCGTTTCCAAATGTTTACCCAAATTCCACAAAATATGAGTGTGCCGGTGATGTTGTAGACTTTAGAACTTGGCTTGGTATATCACTCGAGACCACAATGATGAGTACTATGGATTTAGATGGAGTAACTTGTTTAAATTGGTAAATTTTAGGATTACACCCAAATCGCCTTTACATGTTGCTTATTAACTAACTACACCGGTTAGTTAACCTCCCGTTTAAACCCTTTCCACTCTCATCTTTAGAGTGATGATCCACTAGAACAACCCGTAGAGCCAATCCTTTAGGAATTTACACCAACTATTTGTTTCGTTACACCCTTACACCTTAACCTACCCTGTTAGATTAAGTTTAATTTTACAATGCGAGCTGCTATAAATTGTAAAGGTTGTACTTTCCCCGAGTCTTGTGTCAATTTCTCTTTGGTGCGGTTGGAAATTTGCACATTGCAAATGGGAATGTATATTAGTAGTCAAAGCTCATGTGATTTTACTACCATCACAATTATTGGTGAATCCGAAGACGAAGGAACTATCGAAGAAATTATCCGAAATTATTATGATCGTGAAGATGGTGAAACTACACCGAGATTTGAAGTTTAGTTAGCAAAAAAAAAAATCGAAAAAAAAGAGAGAAAGAAAGTTTGAAGATAATCGTTTCGCAATTACCGAAGGAATTACACGAAGGATCGATTATTCGTTTTGGGGATACGTCCTAAAAATTCAACATGTAGAGTATTGTACACAAGCGGAAGAATTCGCCACTTGCCTTGTAGAAGGTATGTAAAGTTTTAGGAAGATTTAGGAAGTGACCGTTTATATTATTGATTACAGAACGCCAACTTAGTTTGTTGTTTTTGATCTATGATCAAGCCGCTGTAAAGGTTGTGTCTTTTATCAAGATAACGGTCGGGAAATAAGTGTCTAGCAACTTGTATCTTAAGTCTTAATCTATTTGTTTCTTGATTTTTATTTAACAACAATTTACTTCCCTCTCACCTAATGATTAGCCGCTGGTTTTACGCGAACGAGGATTCATACGAACATGCATGTCTATCCCGGCATTCCGGGTGTGTATGCATGCCTTGTACCTTGTTGGTTTACGACTTTTGGTGAAAGTTAGAAGGTTCCTACCCTATATCATTCTTCATCCTAACCGTTGGTTAAATTCAAATGGGGATGTGATCGAACACACATGTCTATCTCGGCGTTCTGGGTGTGTATGTGTGCTTCAGCTGCCTTGTTGGAGTGGTACTTCTGGTGAAAGATTGTAGAATGATCAAACCGTACGCCTTTCCATACAAAAACCCATATTTACCTTTATAAACTTGTTACTCCTTAGCTTTAGTGGTGGAGATGTGTATCCTTGCCAAGCTTATGATAGAATACTCGTCACGGCCGAGCAATTGAGCGAATTAGTTACATGTTACCACATAGATTAGTTGAGTGATTTGAGTGTTTTCATCTTCCTATTTCGTAAGGTGTTTGGTTGTGTACTTGTAATAGATCAAATAAGTGCTTTAACGGAAAATATCCTTAGGGATACATTTTTATAAACTTCTAAAGGCTACTTGAGGACAAGTAGGATTCAAGTGGGGGGATATTTGATGACATCAAATAATGTCTATTTTATAGCATCATTTATCCCATGTTATTAACCCATTTTGTATAGTTATTGCAAAGAATTGTTACTTAATCGTTTATATTTAAGAATTGCAGTAATTATGGAGTAATTGGTGAAAGTTAGGAAAAGGCGCGCATTCTGGAACTTAAATGAAGATATTTTGAAGATTATTATTCTGAAGACCAATACGCCGTATCCATCAAGGAAGATACGGCGTATCCGTGCCTGCACTCACCAAAGACCACTCAGGAATAAAGATCAATACGCCGTATCCAAAGGACTCAATACGCCGTATTCAAGATATGGAATTAATATAATATTTTGGAAGATATCAAGCGTGGTCTCTACTCCAAGAAATCCCCAATACGTCGTATCCAACTCCTTGGATACGCCGTATTCAACCGACTTCCAGACCCTATAGATACAAAACTCAAAAACGAGTTTTAGGTGTGCTAAATCATATTCTCGATACCTAAACCATAAAAGTCGATTTTCAGAAGAGAAAAAGAGCAGAAGAGGTCGAGCAACGTATTCAATTCCATAGAAGACAACGTCTAATTCCATATACTTTAGTAATCGTTCAGTTTTGGGTATCATTCGTTAACTCGGTTAGTTTACCTTGGCTAAATAATTACTCTTGTATTTATTATGACGTTTGAAGGCTAATACCTTCGGGTATTAGCCATTATTATGAAGATCTGAATGTTTGGTATTTGTTTATCTCGATTTCTTGATTTATCATTGAGTGCTTGTTTATGTTTATCAATTTATACTTGTTTACGCGCTTTTGTATGTGACCTATCATTCAACTGGATCTAGTGAAGCGGACCAAGTAGATCTAGAGTCCGGGATAGCTCTCCATATAGTGATTTATACATCTAGAATCATAGTTACACAAATATTGTCCTTCTAAGTCTGTGTCTAGGATACTTATTGTTAATTGTTGTTTATGTTTTTCAATTTATATTTGTTTACGTGCTTAAGTATGCAACCTACCATTCAATTGGGTCTAGTCATACATATTTAATGCGCTGCAACTTCGGTGTTGTTTAGGCGATTAGCATAAGAGTCGGGATAGCTCTACATATTGCAAATTTATATATCTGAAACATGGGATCCACAAAATATTGACATATCCTTTGCCTTCAGTTTGGTGAGTTAGTTAAGCATAAGTGACATTGGTATCAACGAGTACGTTTCTTATTCCATTGGTAAGACTCGAACAGTGGCTACTAGTATATAAAGAACGTTAAGCATGTAAGTGGGTAAAGTCCTCGATGAGCTAGGGTTTTGTAAGATCACCATTATTAATCTCCTAAGATATATTATAATCAACAAATGCTTGCTTTATGCGGATGCGTCTAATTGTGACAGAATTAGCGTGTCTAGGTCTTAGGAAGAAGTACCACTTAAGTCTAGGAATGATATGTCCTTCGAGATAAGACAATCATTAAACTAATAAACAAACTTGTGTTTTATTAGATTATTCATGGTTGATACGTTTTTCTTACATTATTTCTTGACCGCTTCTTTATCGTTTGATTGTCTTCTTGTGTGTGTTTCTTGCTTTACTTGTCATCAGAACCTTAGGTTAGATACACAAAACCATGCCAGTCTCTCAGACTGAAACCCCTTTTTGCATTAGTTTTAGGTTTAACTTAGATAACTAAAATACTGATAGAATTCAGAATTAACTCTCTCGCTCTTAGTGATCGACACCCTACTTACCACGAAACTCCAACTGACCGGGTACACTGCCCGTTAAAGTGTTGTTTTTAGGTATAGTCGGCATAAAATAAATAGTAAAACTTGATAAATAAAATAACACCTACACAACGACACATTAAGTGCGCATGCATAAGCTAATAATATTCTTATGGATTCTAATCTCGCAACGGGTGCATAGGTTTCGTCATAATCAATTCCTTCTTATTGATTATAACCTTGGGCAACTAGCTTAGCTTTATTTTTAGATACGACACCATTTTCATCTAGCTTATTTCTATATATACCTATTTGGTTCCAATGATGGTCATATCCTTAGGATTTGGAACTAGTTCCCAAACATCATTTGAGATAAATTGATTTAATTCTTCTTGCATAGCAATTACCTAACTTTTATCTTTTAAAGCTTTATTTATATTTTTTGGTTCTATGGTTGAAAAAAAACAAAAGAAATTACTTTTGTCTTGAGCTTGTGATCTAAGAGTTTTTTTATTTAGGTTACCAATAACATTTTTTAGTGGGTGACTCTTAGATTCTTTAATGTTTATGGTTTCATTATTTTCTAAAGATTTATCTTCAAGTTCATTGCCTAAGGGTCTTGTTTTATTAACCTCAATAGCTTCTTCTTCGACTAAATCATCATCCTCTAAAGGTGATGTTTTAGGCGGGGGAGGAGTTTCATCGAATGTCACATTTAAGGATTCTTCGACTTCATTGTTTGTTTATTAAGAATCATATAAGCTTTACTATTTTGCGAATATCCTAGGAAAACACCTTCGTACGACTTTGGGTCAATTTTCGATAAAAACTTATTTTCTTATAAAATGATTTCTGTCAACAATTTTAAAATGGATTCAGAAAATGATAATGAAAAGGTCATGCCTTCAGTTCCATCACCTAAGCCTGCGGTCAGTTATTTTGATGATTTAGACTACTTTAAAGATTTTGAGAAAAAATTTCCAGCCATTGTTTACAATGATGCTTAAACGTCTAAATTAAATTTCTTAACTGAACCCACTTTAAGTCCTCAACACATCGATGAATTTAATTTGAAAGATGAAACATCATTGTCTGAATGTGATGAAGAGGAACAAAACGTTTTAAACTTGAATGATCTATTTCCTTTTAACGTAATTTTTCCCGATGAATTAAAAACGGATACAGACAATGATAATGATAAAGTCGATATTGAACAGTCTTCGGGGTATTTATTTGTCAAACCATTACCTGATGTAAATAAATAACCGATGTAGGTACCTTAAAATGGCACATGGTCAAATAAGCTTTTGGAACAAAATGAACAAAGTTAGATACATCTAATAAATTTTTCAAAACTGAAACTTTTATCAAAGGATTAAGTTTTAATATCATAACTTGGAATCATCTTAACAAAGGGATGTCATTCATTTTCCTAATCAAGAATTTGTATGTGTCATTTGGCATCCCGTTCAACCCCAAATTGTTTTATAAAGATGGGATTAAATTCGGGCAAGTCTAACTTAAAGACTTTTCTGTAAACAAAAGTGCTTGCCGGGAGACAACCCGAAATATATATTCAATTTTCTTATCGAGTCTGTCTTCCCAGACTTTCTATACGACGTATCCAAACCCCATAGATACGACGTATTGACTATCTGGACGTTATCCAGTCTTTATTTTCAGCACAGTGTATACGACGTATTCATTAAATGAATACAGCGTATACATGTATCAATACGGCGTATCCTGGGGAATGGATACGACGTATCAACTTCCTGTACAGTTTTAGGTTGTTATCTCGAGTTTAACCAACGAATACACGAAGATAGAATTGCACATTGTTTTTCATATCTACTATATTTTTTTACACAGGACCTTCGGTAAAAAAATAATCGACAAATGCGTGAAGGATTACAAATCTGGAGATCTTTGAAGTGTTGTATCTTGAAACTTCAAGGCCGGTTGTTCAACCACACAATCTTGCTCATAAACTGCAACATAGAGAATAACTACTGAGACAAAAAATCAGGGGAGTTTCCTCTTCTAATATCTTTTTTAAATTCACCGTATTTAAAAATTTAATGTTTATACATATACAACGAGGACGTTGTATAATTCAAGTGGGGGATGAAATTAGAATGATCACTTGTCCTATTTTTCACAATAAAATGCTTAAATTATGCCTAAATTTAAAAAAAATTCAAGCATACTTTTGTGAAATTATTAGTTACATAACCCGCACACATAACCCTTGTTAGATATTGTGAGAATTAACATTTCCGTTTCCAAATGTTTACCCAAATTCCACAAAATATGAGTTGAATGGTGATGTTGTAGACTTTAGAACTTGGCTTAGTATATCTATTCGAGACCACAATAATGAGTATTATGGATTTAATTGGAGTAACTTGTTTAAATTGGTAAATCTTTAGATTACAACAAATCTGCCTAATACATGTTTTATTAACTAACTACACCGGTTAGTTAACTCCCGTAACCCTTCCAACTCTCATCTTTTAGAGTGATGATCCGACTAGAACAACCCATAAAGCCAACTTTAGGAATTTACAACCAACTATTTGTTTCGATACAAACACCCTCTACACCATACCCTACCATTTTAGATTAAAGTTTTAATTTACAGTTGCTATTTGCTTAGAAAGTGTAAAGTTTTGTATTATCCCCACTTGAGTTATTATTAGCAGTCAATCAACATTCAATATTTAAAGTCAAGTCTCATCAACATTATATTACATTCAAGTCAATAATCAAAGTTAAGTCCATTAATCAACCATGTTATTAGTTATTAATTTAAATTACCCAAGCCTATTGGTCAATTATTTTAGATAATGCTTCTTATATCATATATATAGGATAGCTGTTATCAATGATAATCAAGAAATCAATGAGCCTTCCAATGCGGATTTTACCAATTCTAATATGGTAATCAGAGCCTCAAACACCCACCACAAAAAAAACCTAAAATTTTCTTTTTTGCATAGCCAATTCAATATTGCTTTTTGCCGCTTACTTTAATCTTTATTGCGAATATTTTATTTGCCTTGCATCACTTTATCCATTGTTTTCATTTGCTTGCTGCTGCTATTAAACGCTTGCTGCCATCAAACGCATAATTAATTTCTTGGGCCACTTTATTCGCATCTATATGAATATGATGATGTGTAGTGCAACCAATAATTCAACTCAGCCGTTGTATCCTTGTGTGTACTTGCCAAGCCATCAGCCACCGGTCCAACTTGTTAATTTTTCGGCTCAACAGTCACCTATACAGTATCATGGAGCACCTGCTATGTCTCCCGCTCCGGTTTCTCATGCTCCTGCTCTTCCATATGCATTTCATACCATGACTCTTCAAAATCCAAACTGGAATATGGACACGGGAGCATCATCTCATTTGGCGAACAATACAGGTATACCATACTTCTTTTAGTAATTCAAGCATTTAACCATCTGATATTTGTGGCACATGGCCACACTATGCCTTCACTCATAACCGACATACGTCTTGCATACATCTTCTAAGCCTCTTCACCTTAATCATATTCTTGTCACACCTCATATAATTAAAATTTTAATTTATGTTCGTCAATTTACTCGTGACAATGATGTTCCGTGAATTTTGGATGCTTATGGTTTTTCGTAAAAGATTACAGACCGGACGAACTTCTTCTTCGATGGATAGTACGGGAGACCTTTACCGGCTTACTCAACAACCTTTGTCTCAAACTCCTAGTTTGTTTTGCTTTCATTTAGTTCCACTACATGGCACAGACGCCTGGGTCATCCCGGAGACGATGTGCTTCGTCGTTTAGAGTCAAAAAATTTAATTTCATGTCGTAAATCAAAGTTGTCTGCTTTGTGTCATGCATGTCAATTAGGTAAACATGTTAAGCTTCCTTTTTATAATTCTGAGTCTTCTGTTAATTCTGTGTTTGAAATCATTCACTCGGATATATGGACATCACCAATTCCGAGTGAAAGTGGAATTAAATATTATGCTATATTCTTAGATCATTTTTCGCACTTTGTTTGGGTCTACCCTTTGCATAAAAAAGGCTATTTGTTAGATATATTGGTTGCATTTCATGCCTATGTCAATAAACAATTTAATGTCGACATCAAGGCTTTGCAGTGTGACCATGGTGGTGAATATGACAACACCCGTTTCCATGACCTTTTCCGCCAAAATGGCATACAATTTTGGTTTTCTTGCCCTCGTACTTCGCAACAGAATGGCAAATCCGAGCGTATGCTTCGCACCATTAATAACCTTATCCGTACATTACTCTTTCAAGCTCACATGCCTCCATCTTACTGGGTGGAAGCTCTTAATATGGCTGCTCACCTCTTAAATATATTACCTTCTACCGCCATTAATAATGAAATACCATTCATCAAACTCTATAACCAAACCCCCACATATGAACATTTGCGTGTCTTTGGATGTCTTTGTTATCCTCACGTTGATGTTTCACATAAACTAGAACCACGTTCCACACCTTGCATCTTTCTTGGTTACCCCGCCAATCATCGTGGTTATCGGTGTCTCGACTTAGCCTCCAATAAAATTATTATTTCGAGACATGTGCGGTTTGATGAAGACATTTTTCCATTCGGAAATGTTACGTCTTCTAATAAACCAACATATGATTTCCTTTTACCACCTATACAATCTAGAACCAATGTTCCCACAACCCCTCCAATTACGCCCCATCCTACAACCCCTCCAACTAGTCCACCACAACCCGATACCCCTCCATTTAATAACTCAACACCAATCTCACCACAACCCGATACCCCTCCATCTCATAGCTCAACACCAATCCCAAATTTGGCCCAAACACAACCACATGCCCAAACGGTACATAGCCATACTCCCATTCCCATAAATAATTCATCACAAACCATGTCTACCCATCCCATGGTCACTCGCGCTAAAGCTGGCATTTTTAAACCGCTTGAACGCATGAATTGTCATGTTACCACCACTTCACCGCTTCCTCGCTCTCATGTTCATGCTCTTCGTGACCCTAACTGGAAAGAAGCTATGTTAGATGAATATAATGCTTTAATTACTAACGGAACGTGGGTTCTTGTACCCCGTCCAGCTAACGTTAATGTGGTTCGTTCTATGTGGCTTTTCAAACATAAATTTAATGCAGATGGCTCGTTAAGTCGGTATAAAGCTCGACTTGTTGCTAATGTCACCAGTCAGCACAAGGAATGATTGTGTTGAGACATTCAGTTTGGTTGTTAATGCCAACTACCTATTCGAAAACAGTTTTAAGCCCTTGATGTGTCTCGGAGTGGCCTCTTCCAACAGCTGATGTGTAGAATGCTTTCTTCACTGTCATTTAACTAGACTGTTTATATGAGCATTCAACCACCTGGGTTTGTAGATTCTGTTCATCCTGATTATGTCTGTCATTTGCAGCGTTCGTTATATGGGCTTAAACAGGCCCCTCGTGCCAGGTTTTAGCGTTTTGCTAGTTTTGTCACACGAATTGGTTTTCAGCACAGCAAAACTGACACATCATTATTTTTCTTTCATTGAGGTCCGGATGTTGCTTATTTATTATTATATGTGGATGATATCATTCTCACAGCTTCTCTACAACATTTTACAACGCGTTATTTCGTTGCCTTACATGGTGAGTTTGCTATGACTGATCTTGGCTCTCTCAACTATTTCCTTGGTGTTTCTGCTTAGCGAACTACTTCTGGTATGTTCTTGTCACAATCCAAATTTGCTGTGGAAATTATTGAGAGGGCAAATATGCAAAAGTACAACCCGTGCAAGACCCCTGTAGATACTTAGTCCAAGCTTGGTCCTGATGGTGAACCTGTTAGTGATCCTACTTTATATCGTAGCTTGGCTGGTGCTCTTCAGTATCTCACTTTTACACGACCAGACCTTTCTTATGCTGTTTAACAGGTTTGCCTTTATATGCATGATCCATGTAACCCACATTTCACTGCTTTGAAGCGCATTCTACGCTATGTTCGTGGTACTATTGATCATGGTCTTCAGCTTCATGAATCTTCTATCGCTCAGCTTTCTCATGAGGCAACTGATGCTTGATTGGGCTGGTTGCCCCGTTACTCGACGAGTCTACCTCTAGTTATTGTGTATATCTTGTGAAAATTATATTCATGGTCTGCAAAGCGACAGGTTACTTGTCTTGATCTAGTGCTGAGGGAGAGTATCGTGGTGTTGCGAATGTTGTTGCTGAGAACGCGTGGCTTCAAAATTTGCTACTTGAGTTGCATGCTCCCTTTATCTATGTGCATAACCATTGTCCTACTGTGACAATGTCAGTGCTGTACGATAATTTATCTACAACCCAGTCAACATCAACGTACTAAACACATTGAGATAGATATTCATTTTGTCCGAGATTATGTTGCCTCCGGTCAGGTTCGTGTGCTTCATGTTCCGTCCAGATATCAGTATGCAGATATATTTACTAAAGGCCTCCCAAGTGCGTTGTTTCTTGAGTTTTGCTCCAGCCTGAACGTCCGAAGATCTCCCGTTCACACTGAGGGGGAGTATTAGCAGTCAAGTCAACATTCAATATTCAAAGTCAAGTCATCAATCAACATTTATTAACAGTCAAGTCAATATTCAAAGTCAAGTCATTAATCAACATTTATTAGTTATTAATTTGTATTAGGCCCAAGCCCATGGTCATTATTCTAGAATAATCTCTGTATAATATATCATAAGAACCTGTTATCAATGTACTCAAGAAATCAAAAGCCTTCCAATCGGATTTTTACAATTCAATATTATATTTGCTAATCTTTGTGCGGTTGAAAATTTTGGCCATGCAAATGAGAATAGAAATATTAGTAGTCAAAGCTCATGTGATTTTACTACCGTCACAATTATTGGTGAAACCGAAGAACGAAGAAATTACCGAAGGAATTATTATGATCGTAAAGATGGTGAAACTACACCGAGATTTGAAGTATTGTTTATGAAAAAAAGAGAAAAAAATACAAAAAGAGAGAGAAATACAAACTGAATATAACGATTCAAAAAAAAGCATTACCAAAAGGAATTATACGACGGACCTGAATAATCATATGATACGTCTAAAAATCAACGATGTAGAGTATTGTACAAAGTGGAAGATATCGCCACTTGCCTTGTAAAGTATGTAAAGTTTTGGGATGATTGGGAAGTTGATCGTTACGGGAACGCCAACTTAGGTTGTTGTTTTTGAATCGTAAGAAACAAAGACGATTGTAAATAAGTTGTGTCTTTATCATGGTAATGTCGGAGAGATAAGTGTCTACAACTTGTATTTTCTTTTTTTAAGTCTAATCTATTTGTTTCTTGGATTTTTATTTAACAACACATTTACTTCCCTCTTCACCTGATGATATAGCCACTGGTTTTACGCGAATACGGAATGTATCGAAGCGAGTAAGTCTAATCCGTCGTTACGGCCATGTATGCATGTCTCAGCTGCCTCATTGGTTAACGACTTTTGGTGAAAGTTAGAAGGCTCCTACCCTATATCATTCTTCATGCCTAACGTTGGTGAAATTCGAATAGGGATGTGATCGAACACACATGTCTATCCCGGCGTTTCGGGTGTGTATGTGTGCTTCAGCTGCCTTGTTGGAGTGGTACTTCTGGTAAAAGATTGTAGAATGATCAACCGTAAGCCTTTCCATACAAAAACCCATATTTACCTTTATAAACTTGTTACTCCTTGGCTTTAGTGGGGCTATGTGAATCCTTGCCAAGCTATGAAAGAATACTCAAACAGACCAAGCAATTGAGCAAATAAAGTTACATGTTACCACATAGATTAGTTGGTGATTTGAGTGTTTTCATCTTCCTATTCGTGAGGTGTTTGGTTGTGTACTTGTAATAGATCGAATAAGTGCTTAAACGAAAATATCCTTAGGGATACATTTTTATAAACTTCTAAAGGCTACTTGAGGACAAGTAGGATTCAAGTGAGGAATATTTGATGACATCAAATAACGTCTATTTTATAGCATCATTTATCCTCGGGTTATTAACCCATTTTGTATAGTTATTGCAAAGAAATGTTAGCTAATACGTTTATATTTAAGAAATGCAGTATATTATCGGAGGTGGGCGTTTTATGCAAAATGAATAAGAAAAGGACGTTTTGAAGCATAAACAAAGATCTAAGAAAGTCGACAGATACTGAACATCGTTACGCCGTAACATTCTAGACTAAATACGCCGTTATCTAATACTTTGAAGAACTCAGACCATTGGCCTGACGTTTGAAGAATACGCTAATGATAGACGTAAATGAAACTTTTGGTCAAAAATCAAGAAAAATACATTTTCAGCCAATACTCTGTATCTAAAAACCCTAATACTCCGTATCCAAGAAAATGGATATGGCGTATTGGTCAAAATGCCATATCCAAAAATCGGATACGGCGTATCCAAATTCCTACGTAAAATTTTTAGAATATTTTATTCTTAGAGCCCACGCCAAGTCATCTAATACGTCGTATTGTGCATCTCCATACACCGTATCAAACCGACTTCCAGACCACTATTATAGGACACCCAAAACTCAATTTTAGGTATGCAAGTGAATCCCTAAACCACCAAGTCGACCAAGAGACGATCAGAAGAGCATAGAAGGTCAGAAAAGAGCCTCAAGATCATAGGAAAACTCTTGTAATCTTTTGGCGCAAAACCAAAGACGCTTCCCGAATTGAGTGGTTCTTAAATTATAATATCGTTCATATATCAAACCGTGTGTATATTTACAATGACTATCGTGCTGAAAACCTATAGGTATCAACCCATGCTTATGAAGATCTAATGTTGGTTTGTTAATCAATGAAAGCTAAATTTATCCGGTTGATTGTGTTTATGTTTTTTATTAATGATATTAACAAAACCGTATTATCACGAGCAAAAGGTAAAATAATCACCAAACAAAATTCATTCAACTGGTCTAGTCCTAATAGTTATATTGGACCTAGCGCATGCAAAACTTCGGTGTAGTTTGGGGGGCGTCGTCAACGACGACCCGCATCGACCTCCCCTAAAAGATATCAATTAATATATACTAGAATCCAAAGGATCACAAATCAAAGACCTAACCTTGTGCCTTAGTTATTATAGAGAGCTCAGTTGAGCCATAAGGTTGAACCTTGATCAATGAGAACGATCTTATTCCATTGGTAAGGACTCGGACATTGACCATACTCGTATAATAAAAGACGTTAAGTATAAGTGGAGGTAAAAGCTCGATAGCTAAGGGTTTAGTAAGAAGCAACCAATACTTAGATCCTAAGATAGATTATAATCAACATAAGAAAGCATTATGCGAATGTGTGATAGAATTTTAGCGTGTCAAGTTGTCATAGGCTGAAAGTACCATAACCCTCCTAATCTCGGAATGATATGCCCTATCGTGATTAGAGTCAATCCTTGAACTTTAAACAAACCAGCATTTTATCGGTATTATACATATGGATTAATACGGGTTTTCCTTCCATTAGTTCTCGACATGACGAGCTTCTCTAATTGTTTTCCTTGTCTTCTTTATGTGTTTATCGCTTTACATGTCATCAAAACCTTAGTTATATACAACCCATAAATACCAGCCAGTTCTCTCCAGACTGAAACCCCCACGCCCTTTTGCATTAGTTTTAGGTTTAACTTAGATAACTAAAATACTGATAGATTAGATATTAACGCTCTCGCTCTCAGTGATCGACACCCTACTTACCAACAAAACTACCACCGACGGGTACACTTCCCGTTAAAGTGTTGTTTTTAGGTTAAGTCGGCAAAATATAAATAGTAAAACTTGATACATAAAATAACACCTACACAACGACACATCACTTGATAAGAGGCATTAGGATTAACCCATGTTTTAAACTTGTAATTGTTATGATGGTCACACCGATCATATAACTATCCCACACCCTTGCCATGCACTCATTTTTAGTGCAGGATACCCCTAGTACAACCCTCCGAGCCTATCCTTTTTCACGGTTCTCATAATTTTCTGGTTAAGCCGGACTATTAATAAAGAACATTGTCACCCTTAAAATAATCATTACACCCAAATCGCCTTATCCCACCTTGTATGTACTCACCTTTAGTACATTATTGTTTTAACCCAAGTTAATTATTTAAGTACACGGTTGCTAAGTCCTTATCCTTGTAAATACTGTTTTGGGACGATTGGGATTCATGGTAGTATTTATTTCGCGGAAGAATAGGGAAGAAAAGTTAAGTCAATACCCCCATATATTTGTTAGATGATCTCCATGTTATTTTGATCCACCTTAAATCGGGTCATTAGTTAGATTGTAAATATCGAGCATGTAAAAGCTCAAGTGTAGGGGTACGTGTTATAAACCCCATGTTATGATGTATTATGTTATTCAAAAAAATAGAAAAGAAAAAGAAAGAGATTGATGTAGAGTTGTGTAGAGTTTGTATATCTTCGTCCGAGTCTTAGCTTAGCAACCAAACTAACGTATATTCTTATAAATAATTAGCTAACCTTTCCACTCCAAATTCACCCAAAGCCACCTAAATGTATCTCATCCGTTTCCATTTCTATTATATGTTATCTTACACCTATACCCCATAACCCTTTAAAAGACCTCTTAGATAGTAATGAATAATGCTTGCATCTAGCGGTAGAGGCTTGATCCTTTACCAAGCCTATGGTAATTTATATGCTGTGACAGGTAATAAGTGTTGGTTTTCCGTTTCCTCCATTATGTTATAGTTTATTATACAACCGAGTGAAAAAGAGAATCCCAAACACTTATGTAAGGTGCTAGTATATACTTTTCGTGCTTTTAATTACAAGGTCTAGAAGGTTATGTTGTAAAATACTTTTAAAGAGTAGGTAAAAATGACCCTCATATTGTTATTGTCTAGGTAGAAAAGCCCATTTGCTTGAGGACAAGCAAATCCCAAGTGTAGGGGTATTTGATGAGGTGTCATTTTATACACTTTTTCAGGGTCGTTTAACCCCCTAAATCGTGCATTTATGCCCAAAATAGGTACTTAATCGTTCCTTTTCAGGTATTCAGCATTTGGAAGGCATTTGGAGGAAATACACGTGACTTGGGCTCATTTAGAGAAGAAACAGACAAGACTACGGACCTACACCAACATCTCTCAAGAATTTCTACTCAGAGGCTGGAGACGGCGTCACAAAATACACGTGACGCCGTCACAAATCCCACCATGACGGTGTCACAACATTTCACGACGGCGTCAGCTCGCACGACCCAACCCAAGATCTAGAATATTCTACTCATGACGGCGTCACGATTAAAACGCGACGCCGTCACAGCGATTTTCCTATATATACAAATCCGTTTTTAGGGTTTTAAGTGTGTAACTTTAGAGTAAAAGAAAGGGACGAACCCTAGTTCGTTTAGCAGCTGTTAGGGACGATTTTAGGGCCTCAAAACCCTATTGTACTTCCTTCAATTCATGTTTTAATCAAGTAAGACTATCTTAATCATTCAATATGTCTTGTTGAGTGATTTTTATCTGTTCTTGCTTTATCTTTAACATGCTTGGCTAAACCTTCTATTGTGTTTATTTATGATTGTATGAAACCTAGAATGTAGATCTTAGTGGTGTTGCCTCTTGTGATGAATATGCATGTTAGGTCTTAAAAAACCAGCTTTTGTTTGTATCGCTGATGATATGTCTAGGAAAACATGATTGTTTAGAAAGGATACCATAGGGTAACAGTCTTCATACTGACTTGCCTCTTATATGGTTGACCACTCTTAATATATTTCAAATGCATTTAATATACTCTTAGGGGCCTTGTAATAGTCTTCATACTACCTTACTTGTGCGTTGTCTTAACGGAATATTAAATAGACGGCGGGTTCATGTAATTCGTTCATGACTTAGGAAATAATTACATAGATCATCACAAGTGTAATAAAGCAACAACACTAGGAGAAGCAATCTAGGGAGTAATACATGATTAAATAAACAAAATCTTTTATTATATTGTTATCACCAGTAGCTTAGATTATTATTTAGTTTAATAGCTAAAACCAACCAAACCTCTCAAATATATGATTTTACTGCTTTCCTATAAAATATAAAAACACAAAAATAATCTTCTCTCAACCCCTAGAATTCTGTTAGACCGTGAACAAGCCTTCCCAACCTATTCCCCTAGAGAACGATAACAACCCCCGGGTCTTGCCTATACTACACTACAACGATTAGGTACACTGCCCAAGGAGTTGTAAAACTTCTTGTAGAAGTCCCTTACGACAACCGCAACAAGTTTTTAGCGTCACTGCCGGAGAATAGTTAGGTTTTGATCATAGTTTAGCTTAGTTCTACTTGCTTGAATCCTTTCAAGTAAGATTTAATTTCCGCATATTAGCTTTCTCGTAGTCTATCTGTTCTTTGTGTTATCTGTTTCGTAACCCATTCTCGTCAACCACCATGGGAGACGAGAATCCTATCCGCACTCTAGGAGACTACTCCAAACCTAGCCACGAGGGATATAGGAATACCATTGAGCTCGCCGTAGGGAACAACGTGGTACCTCTTTGATCCAACACCATCCGGTTGGTGCAAAACAGATGCTCATTCCACGGACTTCGTTCCGAGGATCCTAACCAACACCTCAAGGATTTCCTAAAACTAGTGGACTCACTTGACCTTGACGGTGAAAACAGGGAAAGAACGCGCCTACGTTTATTTCAATTTTCCCTTCGCGATCAAGCTAGCAATTGGCTAGAACGTCTTCCAGCAGGATCCATCACCACATGGGAGGATCTTACTTCCCGATTCCTTGCTCAATTCTTTCCACCAGGAAGGACTGTAAAACTCTGAAATGATATCCTAATGTTCCAACAACATCATGGAGAATCTCTATCCGAAGCATGGACTCGTTTCAAGGACTTACTCCAAAAATCCCCTCATTATGGCATCGACCTTTGGCTCCAAGTCCAAATTTTTTATGACCATGTCAATCCCGTCACAAGACGAACCATTGACCAATCGGCCGGTGGTAAGCTTCGTGACCGAAACGCCGAAGAATCCTGTGCATTATTTTAGGACCTCGCCCTCTATGACAACGAAAGTTGGAACGACCTAAGGGATTTTGCTAAGCCGGTCAAGGCAACCGCATTGCCTCAAGATGTCCCGAGTACATCTTAACGTCGTCTAATCGAGCTCAAAAATCAAGTCCAACGCTTGATGGAAGCTTATCTTGCTCCAACACAACCTACCTGAGTGAATAAAATCACTACCTCATGTGAAATCTGCAGTGGTTCCCACGAAACTCAGTATTGCATGGATGACTCCGAGCAAGCTTATGTTGACTACGCATCCTCGCACACAAACGAAATGGGAGAAAGAGGGTTTACCCGACCAAGACCCAAGGCATTTCAAATGATGCCGCCAACACCTGGAAGGAGAAACCAAACTTCAGCTCGGCACGTTCCCAAACCTTCACTAGCTCACAAAACAGATCAATCTCTGTCCACTCCTCTAGTTATCAAATAAAGCTTGAAAAGGCAATACTTGATTTCGACTCTAACCAAGAGAAGAGGTTATCTCACCTAAGAACCCAACTCAGACAACAGCAAGACCACATGATTAGAAATATTAACCTTCTTTGGAAGACTGTTTCCGAAAAACTCAATGACGCATCTACCCCCGAAAATACAAGAAACTCTATGGCCCCTAAGAGCATTACAACAATCAGTTATGTCAAAAAGGAGGAACTAAGAAAGAAAGGAATCAAAAGCCCGTCGAAGTTGTTCTCCCTAAAATATCTCTCTCCCGCATCCATAAAAAAACTAAACAAGAATCCGTCAGCTCCAAAGCGCGTTCACTTCGTCAATTCGATCGTTATCCTCAGCAAGGACAGTGATACGGAAGAAGACGTCTCATCAACCAACACGACCTTGGTAAAATGACGAGAGGAAATGAAGAAGTAAAGAGCAAGGCAAGGAGAAAGATGAAATGGAAACCGACGTGAAAAAAATAAGGTGATTGAAGAAGTAGAAAGTGAATTTGCAACTGACGAGGAAGTTGAAGAAATACTCGAAGAGGATGAAGAGGATGAAGATGGTGAAAACTTTAACTCATTCCCAACTATGAAGGAATTATCACATCATGAATGGTTATTAAAGAATCCTCGACCCTTGTGGGTAAAGGCGAGAATAAGAGTCGGAAGCCTGAACAACATTAAAATTTCCTACATGATCGGTCACTTCTTCAAGAAACATGCTTACATAGACCTAAAATCACCAATCAATATCATGTCTAGGCGTCAATATAATCAGATCATGACTTATGGGCTTAGATCGAGGCAAAAACCGTCAAACCCTGATAAAATTAGCAACTTTGTAGGAAGAGTAAGAAATCTAAAAAATTTCATAGGAAGCTTTGCCTACGAATGAGACTTTATGATATTGGAAGATACCACTAGCATTATTGATCGCTGCCTTGGAGAGATGGTATTTGGGAGGCCTTTCATTGATGAAACCGGCCTCGTCTACAATAAAGAAGAAGGAACGGTCATGTTTAAACAAGATAATGAGAAAATCAAATTTAAAATGCCTTACACCATGGAAATATTCAAGCAAACAAGACTTATGGGTGCGAGCACCGATCCCATACCCTCGCTCGCCTATGAAGAAAACTTTAGCAATGGAAGGACGCACTATTATCAAAGCTTACTCATTGGGGATGAGTACAGGCAAGACGATGGAGATAGGAGAGGAGTGAGGCATTTAATGAGGTTAGAAAAAGAGATGATGGACTATAAAGGAGAAGTCACGTAAGGACGTGTGACTTCGAGTCTAGCTACAAGACTCGTAAAATAAAGAAAAGCGCTTTTTGGGAGGCAACCCAATTTTACTTTTCCCGCACATTAGGAATGTCATGTGTTTTATTTATTTTTATTTTATTCTATTATGTTCGAACTCTATCTTGTAATCATGCTTTGTATTGTTTTTAACCTCATCTTAATTTCAATCAAAGGTATTTTGCAAATAATAAGTGTAGGGGAATCTATCCGGTTTTTAAACCAAGTTCAAGCATGTTAAATAATTTGTTTAGTTTAATTCACGTCAGTTTCGAGTCATATGAGTAAATGGTCAAATCTCAGGTTTTATGCAGCTATTTGTACAGGAATTAACTTATGGAATCAAGTGCAGGAAATTTTTCATCAAAAACAAAAATTTCGTTTTCACAGAACGTGGAGACGGCGTCACGATTTACACGCGACGCCGTCACCACAACACCTGTGACGGGGTCAGGATTTTCTTGACGGCGTCAAACGCCCAGGTTTAGAAAACTTAAAGTTTTTAATTATTTTTGAAAATAAAACTTGCATAACATTTAAAGTATGTACTCTTCTGTTATAAACCTGCAAAACCAATGAGTTTGACAATTCTCTCATCCTATCCTTACTGCTTTATCGAGTCAAACCCTAAATTTATATTGTATATTTGTATATCGCATATTTGATGCCTGGTATAGTTGTCTTGTCTTTGATGACAGGTTATAATGTGATTTGAGAAGGAAGCTTGGAAATTCTTTAGATCTTAGAACGTTTCATTGGATTCTTCTTGGATGACGATATAACCAGTTATCCATGTTTTTCTCATAATTGAGCAAACCAGGGGAAGTACTTGTTTCTTTTTTCCTAGTTTTCTTTCTCTTTATTTATTTTATACGCGGTACTTTTATAGAACATTGGGGATAATGTTCAACTTAAGTGTAGGGGGAAAATAAGCCTTAGAAACTATTCTTTCATTTGCCATTTGCTTTGTCCTTAAAATGATGGGTAATATATCGAAACATAGCATAAGAGAGTGGATTTTGGACCAAATTTAAATTTTTTTTTTTTATGACACTTCCGACGATCAACCAACGTATTAAGAGCGTTCTCTCATGGATTGGAATTTATTTACTTGCACATAATCCCTCAAATTCCACCCCCAAATGTGAGGTTCGCCCTTAGATATTATACCTTTAGCTTGTTCGAGTTAAGGAGTGAGCAATCATGTTTGTTTTATTCGTTGTTACGGATGTGTATGCGTGGTTTTTGTCGCCTTTTCTAGAACATTGGTATTGGTTACTTTAGGATTATGAGAGTGTAGCGGTAGTATATTAAATTCTAGAACTTGTTTTTGTGATGCATCCCGAGACCGCATAGTAAGTGTTAGGATTTGCTTGATAAGAGGCATTAGGATTAACCCATGTTTTAAACCTGTAATTGTTTATGATGGTCACACCGATTCATATAACTATCCCAACCCCTTGGCATGCAGCTCATTTTTTATTGCAGGGTTACCCGAGTATAACCTCGATTCCTATCCTTTTTCTCGGTTCTCGTAATTTTCTGGTTTAAGCTGGAACTATTATGAAGAGCATTGTCACTTAAACAATAGTTACACCAAATAGCCCTTAGCTACCTTGTGTTGTTACCTCTTTTATTACATATTGTTTTAACCCAAGTTAATTATTGAGTATACGGTTGCTAAGTCCTTATCCTTGTAAATACTGTTTTGGGACGATTGGGATTCATGGTAGTATTTATTTCGTGGAAGAATGGGGAAGAAAAGTTAAGTCAATACCCCCATATGTTTGTTAGATGATCTCCATGTTATTTTGATCCACCTCAAATTGGGTCATTAGTTAGATATGTAAAATATCGAGCATTGTAAAGCCAAGTGTAGGGGTACGTGTTATAAACCCCATGTTATGATGTATTATGTTATTAAAAAAAGAAAGAAAAAAGAAAGAGATTGATGTAGAGTTGTGTAGAGTTTATATATCTTCGTCCGAGTCTTGGGCTTTGCAATCCAAAACCAGCGTGTATTGGATAAATAATATGCTAACCGTCCACTCCAAATTCACCCAAAGCCACCCAAATGTATCCCATCCGTTTCCGTTTCCATGATATGTTATCTTACACCTACACCACAACCCTTTAAATAAGACCTCTTAGATAGGTAATGAAATAATGCTTTTGCCCCTAGGGTGAGTTTTTTGATCCCTTTACCAAGCCTATGGTAATTTATATGCTATGACAGGTAATGAGTGTTGATTTTTTGTTTCCCCTATTATGTTATAATTTATTATACAACCGAGTGAAAGAGAGAATCTCAAACACTTATGTGAGGTGCTAGTATATACTTTTCGTGCTTTTAATTACGAGGTCTAGAAGGTTGTGTTGTAAAATACTTTTAAAGAGTAGGTTAAATGACCCTCATATTGCTATTGTCTAGGTAGAAAAGCCCATTTGCTTGAGGACAAGCAAATCCCAAGTGTAGGGGTATTTGATGAGGTGTCATTTTATACACTTTTTCGGGGTCATTTAACCCCCTAAATCGTGCATTTATGCCCAAAATAGGTACTTAATCGTTCCTTTTCAGGTATTTAGCATTTGGAAGGCATTTGGAGGAAATACACGTGACTTGGGCTCATTTGGAGAAGAAACGGACAAGACTACGGACCTACACCAACATTTCTCAAGATTATGTTCTCAGAGGCTGGAGACGGCGTCACAAGATGCACGTGACGCCGTCACAATTCATCCCATGACGGTGTCACAAGAAAGCATGACGGCGTCAGCTCGCACGACCCAGCCCAAGATCTAGAATATTCTACTTCACGACGGCGTCACGATTAAAACGCGATGCCGTCACAGCGATTTTTCTATATATACAAACCCGAAATTAGGGTTTTAGGTGTGTAACTTTAGAGTAAAAAAGGGGGACAAACCCTAGTTCATTTGGCAGCTTATTAGGACGATTTTAGGGCTTTAAAACCCTATTGTATCTCCTTCAATTCATGTTTTAATCAAGTAAGACTATATTAATCATTTAACATGTCTTGTTGTTTGATTCTTTATTATTCTTGCTTTACCTTTAACATGATTGGCTAAACTCCTTATTGTATTCATTTATGATTGTATTTATTTATGATTGTATGAAACCTAGAATGTAGATCTTAGTGGTGTTGCTTCTTGTGATGAATATGCATGTTAGGTCTTAGAAAACTAGCTTTTGTCTGTATCGTTGTTGATATGTCTAGGAAAACATGATTATGTAGAAAGGATACCATCGGGTAACAATCTTCATACTACCTTACTTGTGCGTTACCTTAACGAAATATTAAATAGACGGCGGGTTCGTGTAACGGGTTCGTGTAATTCGTTCATGACTTAGGAAATAATTACATAGATCATCACAAGTGTGACAAAGCAACAACACTAGGACAAGAAATCTAGGGAGTAATACATGATTAAATAAACACAGTCTTTTACTATATTGTTATCACCATTAGTTTAGATTATTATTTAGTTTAATAGCTAAAACCAACCAACCTCTCTAATATATGATTTTACCTGCTTTTAGAAAATATAAAAACACAAAAAGAATCTTCCCTCAACCCTTAGAATTCTGTTAGACCGTGATCAAGCCTTCCCAACCTATTTCCCTAGAGAACGATAACAACCCCCGAGTCTTGCCTATACTACTACTACAACGGTTAGGTACTCTGCCTAGGGAGTTGTAAAACTTCTTGTTGAAGTCTTACGATGATCGCATCAAGTTTTTGGCACCGCTGCCGGGGAATAGTTAGAATCTAATCATAGTTTAGCTTAGTTATACTCGCTTGAATCCTTTCAAGTGAGATTTAATTTCCACATATTAGCTTTCTCGTAGTCTATCTTTTCTTCGTGTTATTTGTTTCGTAACCCATTCTCGTCAACCACCATGGGAGACGAGAATCCTATCCGTACTCTAGGAGACTACTCCAAACCTAGCCACGAGGACTACAGGAATACCATTGAGCTCCTCGTAGGGAACAACGTGGTACCTCTTCAATCTGACACCATCCGGTTGGTGCAAAACGGATGCTCATTCCACGGACTTCAGTCTGAGGATCTAAACCAACACCTCAAGGATTTCCTAAAACTAGTGGACTCACTTGACCTTGATGTTGAAAATAGGGAAAGAACGCGCCTGCATTTATTTTAATTTTCCCTTCGCGATTAAGGTAGCAATTGGATTGAACGTCTTCCAACAGGATCCATCACTACATGGGAGGATCTTACTACATGTTTCCTTGCTCAATTCTTTCCACCGGGAAGGACCGTAAAACTCCGCAATGATATCTTGATGTTCCAACAACATCATGGAGAATCTTTATTTGAAGCATGGAATTGTTTCAAGGACTTAATCCAAAAAGTCCCTCATTATGGCATAGACCTTTAGCTTCAAGTCCATATATTTTTATGACCATGTCAATCCCGTCACAAGACGAACCATTGACCAATCGGCTGATGGTAAGCTTCGTGACCTCAACGCTAAAGAATCCTGGGCATTATTAGAGGACCTCGCCCTCTATGACAACGAAAGTTGGAACGACCCAAGGGATTTCGCTAAGCCGGTCAAGGCAATCGCTTTACCTTAAGATGTCCGGAGTACATCCGACCACCGTCTGATGTGATGTCGTGTAGGGTCAATTATTTGATTATCAAGTTTTACATTTATATTTAGCCGACAAACCTAAAACAACACTTTAACGAGTAGTGTACCAGGTCAAGATGGAGTTTCACGGTAAGTAGGGCGTCGAACACTAAGAGTGAAACATTAATCCTAAATTCTATCACTAAGAGTTAAACATATGTTATATACGTTGTCTAATGATATGGGGGTTTTCAGCCTGAAAGACTGGCACAGGTTTAGTGGAGACAAATATCAATCCAATATACAATAAACACTAAAGAAGAAAATCAGAAGATAGAAAAGCGGTACAAGCTAAATGATAGAAAATTGTATTAGCCATATTAAATCCAATTCAATGTCAGTTTGTTTATTTTAGTGCAATGATTTACTCATCTTGAAGCGGCAAATCATTCTTAAGACATAGGCGGGACATCATCCTGAGACCTAGACATGATTAATCCTGTCACAATTAACGCATCCGCATAAAGCATCCTTTAGTTTAATTATAATCTATCTTACGGAATCAAAGCAGTGGTGATCCTATTAAAACCCTGGCCGAACCCGAAACAAAGTACTTATCCAGTTTTGTCCTGCTCATATCTACCCAACTGAAGACCCGCAATGCTCAACCCATGTTCATGGCTCGATCAGCGCCGTCACAATCCACCCCAAGCAAAAGAGTGAGTCCCTCGATGACAAACCAGAAGAGAATAGGGAAGAAGAGAAGAAAAACCTAGAAAATATCCATGCCAACCCTTTCGCACCACCCGATCCATCAATTCTATTCATCACCGAAATAGTCCTTAAACTCAATTCATTCTTCGAATCACTCGGGTTGGTTCCCCAATCATCCAACACCAAACTTGTATGCACCAAAGGGGATGACGACGACGTAATGTATATTGAGATAGTCAAAACGGATGATGATTCCCACAAGGAGGAACCCAAAGCAGGAGAACAAGAAGTGGAGTATTTTGACATAATCCCAACTAGGATTAAACTGGCGTATCACAAATATCTTATGTGTGGACCAATCCCTTCAATATTCCTAAGGAACCCCATCATCACGAAGGGATGTCTATCAAACCTTAAGATACCATGAAACATTAGACATGTGCATGTAGAGAGAGCCTACATTGACTTTAACTCCCCTCTAAATATCATGACACGTATGATGTACAATTGGATCATGAGAAGAAAACTTGACCCTAGGGAAAACTCAAATTGAGAAATTAGCAATTTCACAGGAAGGATTAAAGGGATGCATGTTTTTGTAGGGAACTTCACCTATATCATAAGCTTCATGATTGTCGAGGATATTAGTTCAATCATAGACCTTAGGTTGTCACAAGTAGTGCTAGGGAGGACTTTATTGAAATATCCAACATGACTCATGACCCACCCGAAGGAGTAGTTAGGTTCACCACCAAAAACGATGAAGTTGCATATAAGAAGCCCCATAAGATAGAACAATACAACTCGTTGTCGAACTTAGAAAAAGAGCACACAAAATCGGTCTACCTTAGAAATGAGGAGGACAAGAGAAGAGGAGTAGAGTACGTGATGAGCAAGATATTAGGGTTTTACAAAGATGCCTAGAGCTTGGTACCCCGATACTTAACTTGAATAGATGATGAAGGAGAAGTCACGTAAGGACATGTGACTTCAAGTCTAGCTGCAAGACTCGTAAATAAAGAAAAACTCTTTTTTGAGAGGCAACCCAATATTTACTTTTCCCGCATATTTGGAGTGTCTTGTGTTTTAATTCTTTATTGTTTGTTTTATCATGTTTGAATTATTTTGTGATCATGCTTTGTTTGTTTGTAACTTCGTCTTATTTGCAATCAAAGGTATTTTGCAACAAAATAAATTAGGGAAATATCTGGTTTTTAGAACTAAATTCAAACATTTAAAATAAATTGTTTAGATTAATCCGCGTTAGTTTCGAGTCATATGATTGAATTATTAATTCTCGGGTTGTTATGCAGCATTTTGTATAGGAAAATAACTTATAAGAATAAGTGTAGGAAATTTTTCATCAAAAACAAAAAATGAGTTTTCACAGAGTGTGGAGACGGCGTCACGATTTATACGTGACGCCGTCACCGCGACACTTGTAACGGGGTCAGGATATTCCTGACGGCGTCAAATGCCTAGTTACAGGAAAACTCGAAAATTTTAAGTATTTTTGAAAATATAACTTGCACAACACTTAAGAAAGTTTAAATTCTTTTATAAACCTGCAAAACCCTGAGTTTAACAATTCTCTCATCCTATCTTTACTGTTTTAATAGAGTCAAAACCCTAAACTCTTATTGTATATATATATATCCCATGGATTTTACGCTTGGTGTAGTTGTCTTTGTCTTTGATTACAGGTTATATTTGATGAGAAGAAGCTTGGAAGATTTTAGGATGTTTTCATTAGACGATTCTTGGAGGACGATTTAACCGAAGTTATCGCACTGTTTTCTTCTCCATTGTTACGCAAAAACCAGGGGTACTAAGTTTCCTTTTTTACAATTTTTCTTTTCCCTTTAATTCATTTATAACGGAACTTCTATGAACATTGGGGACAATGTTCAACTTAAGTGTAGGGGGAATAAGCCTTAGAAACTATTCTTTCATTTTCCATTTGCTTTGTCTTTAAAATGATGAGTAATATATCAAAACATAGCATAGAAAGGTAATTTTAACCAAAATTTAAAATTTTTTATGACACATACTATTGGGTTTAAAAGACTTCAAGATGTTCTTAGAGTTACTACTGCTCAGGTATATATTAGTGTTATCAAGGATGCACTTAGTGCGGCTGGTAATACTAATGAAAAATAATGCAAGCTAGATTAGAACTGGTAGTATAAAATTACTACTAGCAGTTACTACTGGTTAGTTATAATTAGTACTGTTCGTATAAAGTTACTAAGCCTAGCTAGTAGAAGTTAAAGACTGCTCAAAATGAAGACGAAAATTATACTAAGTAGTTACTACTGCTATACTAAAGTTAGTACTAACACTAGTAAGCTTCTAAGTAGTTAATGCTGCTTGTGCTCAGTTACAACTGCTAGAAGGATTAATGTTGTCAAAGATGAGATCAAAGACATATCAGAGAAGAGATAAAGGTTGATGAAAGAACAAGAATACTTATGAAGATAAGTATCAATTATTTGTAAAGAATATATGTATAAACTTATTTGTTTAAGAGATTATGTTTACTTATAGAAAAGATCATAAGATCACCTAGCCGCGTTTTGTAAGTCCCATTCAGGGTTTCTTAAGTGTATAAAAAGGAACCTACGGCAATAGATCAAGATACATTTTTCATATTAGGTATTCATAGATTTCATATCAATCATAGTATGTAATCATACTATTTTGTAACTCAAAATAGTATTCAATGTATTAAAAGTTTAGTAAAGATCTTGTTTTTACTGTTTCATTGTTCTTCTTAGTATTGCAAACTAGATTCTGCATAGTTTGTGATATTCTCAATCTTAGTTTCTACTATAGTTGTCTTGGATCTATCCAATATAACTAAGCTTTAACAAGCTAAGTAAGATCTGTCCAAGAAGGAGACAAACACAGTGAATCAGAGCTTGTTGAGAAACCTCTGTATAATAAAACACATATCTACACCAAGAGTCTCATAATCAAAGAGAAGATGGAATCACAATCAGAAACTACCCAAACAGTGGCTGTACTAAAACTTCCTATACTCAAAACAGGAGACTATGATCTATGGAGCTTGAGAATTAAGCAATATCATACTCACACTGATTATGCTCTTTGGGAGGTTATTGTGAATGGTGATGCACCTGCTATTGCATCAGCTAGTGTTGAAAGTCCCATTCCTCCTAAAACTGCAGAACAAAAGCTGGCAAGAAAGAATGAATTGAAAGCAAAAAGCACTCTGTTGTTGGCCATTCCTGATGAGCACCTATTGAAGTTTCATGGAATCAAGGATGCAAAGACCTTATGGGAAGCAATCAATACTATGTTTGGAGGCAACAAAGAATCAAAGAAAATCCAGAAGACCATTCTAAAGCAACAATATGATAATTTTACTGCATCAAGATCTGAAGGACTGGATAAAACCTATGATAGGTTTTAGAAACTCATCAGCCAATTGGAAATTCATGGTGAAGTTATCTCTTAGGAAGATGAAAATCTGAAGTTGCTAAGAAGTCTACCATCAGCTTGGAACAATATTGCTTTAATCATGAGAAACAAATCTGATTTAGACACAATGAGCATGGATGATTTGTACAGCAATTTGAAGGTGTATGAAGCTAAGATTAAAGGCCAATCAAGCTCAAGCTTAAACTCTCAGAATGTGGCTTTTGTATCTTCAGAAAATACTAGCAGTACTAATGAAGCAGTTAATACTGCTCATGAAGTTTCTACTGCTAGTTTACAGGGACAAGCTTCTTCCTCAACTTATGCTGCTGATGTCATGTTTTCCTTCTTTGCTAATCAATCTAATAGTCAACAATTGGACAATGAAGATATGAACAGATTGATGCTGATGATCTTGAAGAAATGGATCTCAAATGGCAAGTGACAATGCTTACCATGAGAGTTAAGAGGTTCATAAAGAAAAAAAGGAAGGAAGCTGGATTTAAATGACAAAGAGACTGTTGGCTTTGACAGGACAAAGGTTGAATGCTACAACTGCCATAAGAGGTTATTTTTCTAGAGAATGCAGGGCACCAAGGAATCAGGGGAATAGAAATAGAGATGCTCCAAGAAGGAATGCACCGGTAGACACATCTACTACAAATGCCTTGGTTTTTCAAGATGTGATAGGTGGTTATGATTGGAGCTTTCAGGCTGAAGAAGGCCTCACAAATTTTGCTCTAATGGCCTATACATCTCAAGGTTCATCAAGTTTAGACTCTGAGGTACATACTTGCTCTAAAGATTGTTTAAAATCATATGAAGCTATTCAAAAATAGTATGATCAATAGCGTGAAGCTCTTAATAAATCTAATCTAGAAATAATAGGTTATCAAATGGGATTAGAATCATTAGAAGTTAGGATAGTTGTTCACAAAAAGAATAAAGCTATTTATGAAGAAAATATTAAAATTTTAAAGTATGATGTCCAAGTGAAAGATATTTCTATCAAATACCTTAAAAATCAGTTAGAAGAAGCTTTAAAAGAGAAAGATGATTTGAAACTTAAACTAGAAAAATTTGAATAATCATCAAAGAATATAACTAAACTAATTAATAGTCAAATAAGTGCTAAAGACAAAACTAGACTTGGTTATGATGGTCAAATGAATGAGAGTGAATTGAATAATATTCATATGAATGAGAGTGAAGTAGTTCATAGTGTGTTTAACAGTAGAGAAAGTGATGTGGATGATAATCCAATAAATGATAGATTCAAAACAGGTGAAGGGTTTCATGCAGTTCCCCCTCCCTACACTAGAAACTATATGCCCCCAAGGCCTGACTTATCTTTTGCTGGGTTAGATGAATCTGTTTTTAAGTCTGCAGTGAGAAAGACCACCACTAGTATGCCTAAAACTGAAACTAGTATATCTAAGACTAGTAAGGATATTATAGAAAAGCCTAACACTGTTAGGCCTAGTGCTTCTATCATTGAAGAATGGGACACTGATAATGATAATGATAGTGTGTTTAGACCTAAACCTGATCAGACAAAACCAAAGTTCACTAAAATCAATTTGTCAAATATGGTGAGAATGTGAAATCTGTTAATAAGGAAAACACACATAGGTAAGTAGAGAATCCTAGGAAAAGTCAAAGTCCTAGGGGTAATAGAAGAAACTAGAATGGAATGATGACTTAGAAACTAGGGAATGGTTTTGAGTTTATAAAGAAAGCTTGTTTTGTATGTGGGAGTTTCAACCATTTAATCAAAGACTGTGATTTTTATGACAATAAAATGATATAAAAACCAGTGTTGAATAATAAGGGAAGGGTTATATAACAACCCAAGAATTTTCATCAAATACAAAATCAACCTATTTTATTATGATCACAAATCTACAGGAAATTTTTCACTTTATTACATTACTTGCATTGCCAATATCTCAATATGCAATGTAACTTGCATAACTAAAGTAGACGAGCTTACGTAACCTACCTGTGGCAATCCTATCTACATATATGTCAAGAAAACATCATAACATTTCAATTCAACATATTAATATCATTATTACAAAGTACATTACTCATATAATGTACCATTCGCAACATGATATCAAAACGGGCTTTAAACCGTTATTGTATACCTCTAAAACCCTAATTTCATGAGAAGTTAATATCTAAAGTGAATGCACAAGTTAGTAAAGCATAAGTACAAGTAATATAACATCTCATTTGAAATATAAACTCCCTCCAAGTCAAAGTACAAGTCTCTAAAAGC
>BQNB010037803.1:20384-49198 GCA_026074375.1 Tanacetum coccineum | reverse complement strand
AAACATATTAATATAATTAATATACGATAAATATATTAATTACATTAATAAACGTATCCTCTGTGTATACGTGTGTGCCCCCATAGGTTCACATATTTCTAGCCGTATATTTATTTATGATATGGACATATCCCAACAATAAATGTCTTCATCATTCATTCTTATTTGGTGGTAACCAGATCTCAAATCCAATTCATCAATTAGCTCCTCTATAACAGGAATAGGAAATTTATCTTTGATAGTTTGTTGATTCAATTGTCTATAATCAATGCACATTCTCCAAGACCCATCCTTCTTTTTTACCATCACAATAGGAGAGGAAAATGGACTATTACTTTGTCTTATCACTCCTGAATCCAACAATTCTTTCACCATTGCCTCAATAGTGTCTTTCTGTGCAGGGAGATATCTATAAGGCCTTATGTTTAGTGCATTTACTCCTTCCTTTAGAGGAATTCTATGATCCAAACTTCTATTTGGAGGTAAGCATGTAGGAATAGCAAAGACATCATTAAACTCCTCCAATAATCCTTGAATCTCAGTCTGCAACTGCTGATTATTACCCTGCATTAAGTTCAAAGAGACAGAAGGCCAAACATAATACATTTCTTTTCCCTGTCCTTCCAACTGCTTAGACATTGGTCTTCCTTGCATCCACTGCAACTCAGACTGTTTAGTCCCCCTTAATACTACTTTCTTTCCATTGAATTTGAATTCCATTCTTAATTCCTGGAAATTGCATTTGATATCTCCCAAAGTAGCCAAAAACTGAATGCCCAATACCATTTCACAACCTCCTAATGGTAATATCATGAAATCTGATTCAAATGTTTCACCCTGCAACTTCCACTTAAAGGACTTACACACATACTGACTAACCAATTGACTTCCACCAGCCACAGAAATTTGCAAAGGACAAGTTGCTTTCAAGTCACATCCCAACTGTTTGGCTTTATGGAGGTCTAGAAAATTATGAGTACTCCCACAGTCCACTAAAATATGGACTGGTTGTCTATTAGCTTGACCCTTAACCCTCATAGTCTGAAAATTAGTAATTCCAGATAGAGCATTCAAGGAGATTTGGGGGTTTTGTTCTTGTGGTACAGGACTAAACTCTTCTACCAAACACTCCTCCAAACATTCTTCCCCTGAAAATTCTTCCTCTTCCCCCTCTGGTGTTGCAAGAACTTCCAAAACAAACATCTGTCCACTACATTTGTGGCCAGGAACATACTTTTGATCACAGTAGACACATTGATTCTTGGCTCTTTTTTCCTCATATTCCTTTTACTTAACTGTTTCCTTCCTGTATTAAGAGGCTATTTTGTTGCAGGCAAAGCTAAAAGTGGCTTATTGTTACTACTAGTCACATTACCTCCCCCATAACTTCCATAACTAGTGCTAGAAACATTCCTATATCTTGCATAAACTGGTTTGGATTTAATCCTAGATTCATTAGTGGCCTCTTGCAAATTTGCCAAACAGTAAGTATCAGATAAAGTTCTAGGGTTAAACATTCTAACCATCATAGCAATGTCAGTATTCATGCCACCCAAAAACATACTAACAGCTTGTGACTCAGTAATGTCTACTTTACTTAACAAAGCATCAAATTCATCTTGATATACCTTGATTGTGGATGTTTGCCTCAAATTCTTCAAATCTGCCATTGGATCCTCCATGCCCAATTCTTTGAATAACCTCTTCTGGAATTAACCTTCCCAAGTTCACACTCTAAACCATTCATCCTTTCATAGTTCCTATGCCATACTAAGCTTTGTCATGCAGATGGATAGAAGCAATCTTGACTTTCTGGTTATCAGCCACATTATCTAATTGAAAGAACTGATTACACCTATAGATCCACCCCTTAACATCATCACTAAACTTAGGAAAATCCAACTTGGTTAATCTTCCATAGCCATTGACTCTATTAGCTTGATTTCCACCCACCAATTGACCATTGTTCTGATTTTTCATTTCATTTTCCATATTTTCTTGTCTCACACAAACACCATCAATCCTTTGTTACAATACATTAAAGGATGCTGTAATGGCTTCTTGAATTGCATCATTGATAAACTGCTTTGTAGCATCATCTACACCAGGATTTGTACGTCTGGCCACCATTGTGATTATGGATAATATGGGTTTGTGAGTAAGTGATTGAATATGAAGGTTTGATTGTAACAGAATTTTGGTGAGTGTAACAAAATTGTAACAACTTTCAAGAATTGTAACAAGAATGTAGAGAGGAAGGAGATGATATGAGCCCCAGAATGGAAGGCTCTGATACCAAATGAAACACACTTCTTGAGTTTATATAGAAAACTAGAAGAAATGCATAAACTAAACTAGAAATTCAAGGAACAAGAATTGAACTTCAAGTGGTAGTTTATTGAATGATTACTAAGTGAATGATTACAGGGAAATGAGGAAATGTTTACAAACTGAATGCCCTCAAATGAACAAGATGACTAGCTATTTAAACTACCACTTTAGACTTTAGGCGCCAAAGTTAGTTAGGGAATTCGGTTGGAGTATATCACGTGCACCTCACGTGTCTAACCCAAAGGCTATGCACGTGCACCTCACGTGCCAAACCATTCCCGCCCATAACAGCAGGGGATTAGAGACGTTCCAGATCTGACTGAATAACCACATGGTGCTACAGGCTGCATTTTTCCCTTGTTAATAGTCACAAAGAATCTTGTCAATGTTCGAGTAATTGCTAAATCTTAGAGGTGGATATTTCAACTTATTTGTATGGAAACGAGCCAATTTGGGTTGAATTTGACTGGTAATGCGTCCAACGGGTTAAATTAAGATATTACCTAATAATGAAACTGTGTCATCGGTTAATAATCACTAAACATGTATTAAGATTTTATACGATGTTTTAACTCATTTGATTTACAAGAATTGTATGTTTTTATACAATAGAGTTGTGTCGTGTTATTTATGTCGAATAAAGGACCAAAAGTCTTGATGGGTTGGTCTCAGATGATCTATTTTGAGTTTTGATGCTCGCATAAAGATACCTAGTTTTATAAGAACCATTATGACGCGTTACCCAACCTATTTATTTTGCCACCTCTATTAAATCTATGATAATGGCAGTGAAGCTCACCTTCTATCATGCACTCAGGAAAAAAATAGTATTGTTAGCTTCATATTTTTTATTGTTCATGATATAAACTTCCCCTAAATTCTACAATCAATAGGTTTCTTTGTTGGAGGAATTTTAGAGTTTATAGTAATTTGTGATTTTTATTAATAGCTACATTATCTTTTTGAGTATTGCTCCTGTAGAGGCTGTATGGTTATGTCTCAATCATGTGTTTTTATTTATCTTACAAGTAACTGAAAATGTTATGTTTTGTTTCAATCAGCTTTCGTTTGAGAAGTCTTCTTTGAAAATGAGTTATGTAACCTTGATCAAAGTATTTGTTAGATCACTTGTATTCAAGTTCATGGGGGTGTTTGTTTCGGCTTATATGTGGGCTTATGAGCTTCTGTGATTTCGGTTTATATTTCATAAGCCCCAATTTTCTGGATTTTTTTGGGACTTATGGGCTTATATAAATTTATCATATCGTAATAAACTTACATAAGCCCACAAGTCTCAAAACAAGACAAAAAATTAAGGCTTGTGGAGTATAAGCCAAAATCGCATAAGCTTAAGCCCACATATAAAGCTGAAACAAACACCCTCTCAAACAAAGATACTTGTGTCATTCCTAAGGGTTTTGGTTACAGTTAGGCCACCTCAGGTGAGGGTGATGGACCTCGCCAAGAAGTGCTTTCTCGACGGTTTGAACGTTCCTACGCCTCTTACCTTGGTTTGGGTTAGCGGAGGAACCGGCCTCATCATCGAATGTTCCATAATTATGTTAAAAATATGCATAAGACACATTTAGAATGAAGTACATTTAACATATAAGAGCTTACATAAACTAATAGATCATTATGAAAAATAGTCATATTTCCATGAGCATAAAGTGTGGCGCACACAAAAGTGAGAGCACGTACAAAAGTGTGGCGCACACCAAAGGGAAGCTGGCGCACAATTTTCCTGGGAGCGAAAAATTCTTTTTGCAGATTTGAAAAAATGTCCAAAACGAAATTCTAACAATGCCAACTTATTTTTCGTAGTTTATTGATCTTTTAAGGTTTACCCACATTCATTTTGCTTATTTCTTCTCTTAAATACAAACTAACTTTAATTCCGACAATATCAAATCTTCCATATTGTGTTTTGGACTTGTTCATAATAGGGTGCTCATTATCAAGGCAAAACAACAATCAAATTACCCCTAAAATCACGGATTAAGAATTCCCAAATTCAAGCTTATGAACCCTTATTCACATCATAAATCTAAGGCATCTAAAAGTTCGTTTTTAAGTTACATATGGGTAATGTAAGCCTTACAATCACATATTATATAAGTTGCATTGTATCAATTCGAATTAACAAGAATCAAAACCTATTTTCGGATTATAATCAAATAGGGAATAACATGTCTGCTGCAACAAGTAGGGAAATTACTTGCTTTTCTTTGAAAAAAAAATAAAAATTATGTTCATATTTGGTCCCTGAAGTTTGAACAGTAGATCGGGTGCTTGTTTTTTACAAAGGAAAGTAGGTAACTTGCCTGCTTTTTGCAGCATGATTTTCCCAATCAAATAATAGAGATAACAAGTAAACTAAACATAATAGATAGAGGTATTACCCTTGGCATGATGGATTGATTGATTGATTTGAAGGTTTTCGAATTGTTTATGTGAAAACTGGCGGTTTTCGAGAGGTTTTTGTGTTTTGTGATTTGAAAATATGAACGGATCAACAATATTCACATTAGGAAACGAAAAGGGTTATTGTACTCCTTTTCGGCTAAACCTCGGTCACAAGCATCCTTAAATGGGTTTTCCCGTTTCATCACGTTTGAGAGTATAAAACATAATGTACAATTCTTAAATGCAATCTTTCATCACAAAATCAACTATCTAACAAATACAAATATTAAAGCAAAATGTACAATATTTATTCTTCCAGGTATATGTTACAAGTATAAACTAATTAAATACACTAATTAATGTTACTTTAAAAACACCCCTAAAATGAAAAATACATGTTATTATACACATTGTACAAGCTAATAAAACATACAAAACTTAAAACAATTTATATGCTAACAAGTTGATGATACATATGGTTTTGAAAACTGAACCGGACAAACGGGTTCAACCAGAAATCAGAGTCGCCACCGGTTTGGCTAGCCAATAAAATCTGTCTGAAAATGAAATGGAGATGACCGGTCGAAACCGGTAAAAACATGTGAATCGGGTCGAACTGAGATCATTTTTTTATTCTCCGGTTAATCAGTTCCTATTTGTTTTGTTGGCGTCTAAATTTTAATTACATGGTACCCACCGCTGCAACGCGCGGGAAACCTGCTAGTAAATATTTAATTCATTTTCCTTTTTCATCTACCAATACAATTCTAAGTGGATTATTTAGACAATCATTTATTAAATTTAGTGGCTAGCATTAGACAATTACGAGACATGCATACCCGTGCGTTGCACACGGGCTGGAGATATTTTGCGGGGAATGGAATATGTTGTGTTTGTTTCTATGTAGTTGTTGCAGGCTTGGTTGGTGGCGTAATATTAGGATAGTTAGGTTTTTTCCCCATTATTGGGTAGTCATTATTAAATGTTTTTTGTAATTATGAATGTAGGTTGTTAATTTTAGTTATGTTTTTAGTTGCTACGTATATGTTAGGCGTTAATCTGGTTTTAAGTTAGCGATGTTGTGTGTTGGTGGATTCTCGGTGACGGGGTAAGTTGGTATGTGCTATATACATGTGTAACTGCACAACCCCTTTGTCTTGAGCAACTCAAAAGGTTGTGTGTTCAGCATAACCGCCTGAGTAACCTTGCTGCACAACACGCTGCGCAACTTGTACATTTATAGCTCTCTTTTGTGTATTCTATCTCTATATCTCATCTAACCTGCATCTTCCAACCTTTATGCCATCATATTTTTTCATACTGAAACCTCTTCTTTATCTTATCTTTTTTTTTACTTTTTTTTCTTTTAGGAGTTATGGCAGATTGGGAACATTGTCGTCATCATCATCTAACAAAGGCTTACAAAAAATACAAATAAGTCATTCAAATCGTAAAATACTATATTTTGAACTGAAAGATTATGATATAATAACTTGACAATGAGAAACAAAAAGAAGCATATCCTTGCACTTTACTTATAAAAAGTTAGAAACTAATTACATTACGAACACATATCCATGATTCAACCACTAAAAAGTTCACTACTAAAATTAGAGTCCTTTTGCATGCTTCTTCTATATCACTCACAATATCACCTTCTTCATCTCTTTAATCAAGAACACATGGCGGGAGATACAGCCTAAAAAATGAGAGGATTTTCGTGAGAAGTGTTGCTCATTACATGTTTTGGCCGAGAATTATATGTTACCTGCACACGAAAAAAAGAGAATAAAGAAACAATTTTAACAATAAATTACAAAATAAAGTAGGCGGAGTGAAGATTCGAACTTTTGTGTTTGTGCATTTGTTTTAGCCGGTTTATATAGGCGTGGATTAGGTTAACTCATGATGGTTTGTATTCTAGAAACTCCAACAACACTTCAACTTCTTGAAACTCCAACAACACTTCAACTTCATCTTGATGGTTATATTTACTCTTTCACTTCAACTTTTTTACCAAGAATTTATGGTACATTGTATCAACATTAATGACAATTAATGGGAGTACGCATCACCTTCCTGCACAACACGCTGCGCAACTTGTACATTGTATCAACACTAATGACAATTAAATTAGAGGACCTAAGTTTATAATATAATAGATTAGTTATATCCGCGCGACTTCGAATGCTTTCCACTGCTCACTTAGCAAAGCAATAACTGAGAAAAGTGACATGCGAAAAAACGTCAAACAACTAATGTTGGTGGAATCATAGGTTTAAGTAAAACAATTTGAAATTAATTTATGATATTTCAAAAGTAAATGTAGCGTTACAGACATTAAAAGTTCAGTTCGGAAAAGCAAAGTAGTGATCTTAATAAATCAAGATATGTGAGGGCTTGTTAATGTTTTGGGGGACATTGTTAATGAAGTGCAATCTGCATTTATCGCCGAAAGACAAATGTTAGACGGTCCGTTTATTCTTAATGAGATTCTCCAGTGGTGTACCAAAAAGAAGAAGAAAACTCTAATTTTTAAGGTCGATTTTGAAAAGGCCTTCGATTCGATTAGATGGGATTTTTTAGATGATGTTCTTAAAGAGTTCGGTTTCAGGTGTAAATGGCGTAACTGGATTCAAAGTTGCCTAACTTCTTCTAAGGGTTCTATTCTTGTCAATGGATGTCCTACGAATGAGTTCCAATTCTATAAAGGGTTGAAACAAGGCGATCCTTTATCCCCCTTCCTCTTTATCCTCGTGATGGAGAGCCTTCATTTATCTTTTCAAAGGATCGTAAACGCGGGGATGTTTAAAGGTATTGTGTTAGATCAATCTTTATGTCTTTCGCATATGTTCTATGCGGATGATGCTATTTTCTTAGGGGAGTGGAGTGACGGTAATATCTCCACTTTGATTCACGTTTTGAAATGCTTTTTTCATGCTTCGGGCCTTAAGATTAACTTGAACAAAAGTAAGATAATGGGGATTAATGTGGAAAGTGCTCAGGTCATCCAAGCGGCTGCAAAGTTAGGATGTCTCGTTCTTAAGTGTCCTTTCTACTATCTTGGGACTAGAGTGGGAGGTTCTATGACACGTGTTCAAGCATGGCAAGAGATAGTTGAAAAAGTGAAGTCTCGGCTTTCCAAATGGAAATCCAAAACTTTATCTATTGGTGGTCGTTTAACTTTGTTGAAATCGGTTTTAGGATCTATTCCAGTCTTTCACATGTCTATTTTCAAAGTTCCTTCAAAGGTGCTTCATATCTTGGAGTCTATTAGAAGTCATTTCTTTAATGGCCATGATCCGGGTAGTAAAAAGGCTTCTTGGGTTAAATGGAACAATGTTTTGACAGACAAAAAACGAGGCGGGCTAGGTGTGTCTAGCTTATTTGCGTTAAATAGAGGCTTGATGATTAAGTGGGTTTGGAAGTTTCTCTCGCAAAAAGACTCTCTTTGGACTAAAGTTATTGTGGCTATTCACGGTGTGGGTGGTAAAATTCATTCGGAATGGACTTCTACTGGCAAATCATGTTGGCTTTCGATTTTGAGTGAAGTTCGATCTCTCCAAAGAAAAGGTATGTACGTTTTTGATTATCTGACTCATAAGATGGGAAACGGGGAGTCCACCAAATTCTGGTTGGATCATTGGCATACTAGGGGCATTTTTAAAGACATTTTTCCCAGATTATACGCGCTTGAATCCTCAAAGGATGTTACTGTTAGTTCCAAGATAGGCGACACGAGTTTGGTCTGCTCCTTCCGTCGAATTCCTAGAGGGGGTATCGAGCAAAATCAATTCGACAGCTTGGTAGAATTGGTTCGTTCTGTCACTATCGTGCCTTCGGCTGACAGATGGAATTGGAATCTGGAGAGTACGGGTATATTTTCGGTGGCCTCTGCTCGTAGACGTATCGATGAGATATGCCTTCCGAATATTGGAGAAGAAACTAGATGGGTAAAGTGTGTCCCGATAAAAATCAACGTTCTTGCCTGGAAAATCAAGACCGATGCTTTACCTACCCGGTTCAACATTTCTCGTAGAGGTATTGACATTCAGGATATGTCGTGTCCTATTTGTGATAATGCTATTGAATCGACGGACCATTTGTTCTTTAGGTGTGGATTGGTTCGGGACATTGCTAATAAGGTTTTGAGCTGGTGGAATTTGGATCACGCAAACTTGAACTCATATGCAGAATGGAAGTCTTGGCTTGTTTCAATTCGTATGAATTCCAAACTCAAAAAGATGTTCGAAGGAGTTTGGTATTCCATTTGGTGGTACGTTTGGATCTATCGAAACAAGCTCCTATTTGACGAGAGAAACCCTTCGAAGTCGATGCTTATTGATAATGTCATTACTAGTTCTTTTTATTGGTGTAAGTATAGATCTAAAGCCTCGTTCGGATGGAACGAATGGCTCAAAAACCCCTATATTATTGTTTTGTAATCTAGCTCCTTGCTAGTTTTTGTTTCTAATAAAATCGCCGTTCCAAAAAAAAACAAATATCAAGTGAAAATCAACTTGGACAAAACAGTGCAAGGAAACATGATCAAAACAAGATCTTTTATCTCCATGACTTCATGTCTTCATCCACCATTCTCTTTACTTTTTTTTACTATTCACTACTCATTATAAGTATACACATTTGTGGACAAATTCACTGTCGTTTTGACAGTGGGCCACAATGCTACAGTAATGGGCTTTTATTTTGGGTCAGCCTGATTTTTTTTTTTAAATTATTTTGTTTTTGTTTTTAAAAAAAAAATTGTATGCACAAAGTAGGAGGAAAAAAATATTACAAAAGTTTCGATTTATTCAGATAAAAAAATACACGCGAAAACATTTTCGATACATAATAACTTTAAAATAATCGATATGGCCACAAACGTACAACCTATTATATTAAAAAAAACCCATATAGAAAAAAAACAACACTTAAAACATGAGGCCCAACACATAAGCCATATAAAAAAAATTATTACTAATATACACATTTGTCGACAAACTAGCCTAAAATTCGCATAAAATGTGGCCCAAATTTTTAAACTGTGTATTTTTTGTTGAGATACAATAATTTTAGGACGGAGAGAGTAGAGAGCATGTATTGCTTAATATAATGCAAAATACACTGTTCAAAAATACTAAAACATGACAAGATTAATTGCATAAAAAGAAATGCGTTGCCCAGAAGACATAGCATTTAACACTTAATTAATTTTTGTGCTTTAATGGCATAACAATTATTCTGGATACTTGAAAATGATAGTATATCGTAGTATGTTTTTAGACGTGTTTTATCATCTATCTAACAATATTAGTTTTAGGAAACAAAATAATTCTCCTATGTTCTTTCCAGAAGTAACTACTTATTACAAATATACACATTCACGGTAAAAAACGAAGTCGTTTTGACTTCGGGCCAACTGCTACAGTAACGGGCTCCCATTTTGGGTCAGCCCGATTTTAGTTTTTTTTTTTTTGTTTTTTTTTTTGTTTTTTTTATATATAATTTGTATGCACAAAGTAGGAGTTAAAAAAAAATATTACAAAAGTTCTGATTTATTCAGATAAAAAAAATACCCGCGAAAACATCTTCGATACCTAATAACTTTAAAATAACCGATATGGTCACAAACGTACAACCCATTATATTAAAAAAAAAAAAACCCATATAGCAACAAAAAAAAACACTTTAAACATGAGGCCCAACACATAAGCCATAAAAAAAAATTACTACAAAAACGCAGTCGTTTTGACTGTGGGCCGTTTGCTACAGTAACGGGCTCCCCCATTTTGGGCCAGCCCGATTTTGGTATTTTTTTTATTTTTATTTATTTGTATGCACCAAGTAGGAGTTAAAAAAAATATTACAAAAGTTCCGATTTATTCAGATAAAAAAAATACCCGCGGAAACATCTTCGATACCTAATAACTTTAAAATAACCGATATGGTCACAAACGTACAACCCATTATATTAAAAAAAAAACTCATATAGCAAAAAAAAAACACTTTAAACATGAGGCCCAACACATAAGCCATATAAATTTATTTTTTTACTAATATACACATTTGTCGACAAACTAGCCTAAAATTCGCATAAAATGTGGCCCAAAGTAAAAAAAAAATACAAAACGGTCCCTCAACTTTTAACTATTTACGATTTTCTTACAAAAAAAATCCCGTAAAAAAATTAACAAAAAAAACACGTCAAGTTTTTATTGTTCACAACTTTTTTACATTCATCGGCCCACAAAAAAAGATATCGAACCGTCCCAAAAAAAGAAAATATTCGGGAAAAAATTAACCCGTCCCAACGCAAAAATTTTTTTTCCCGAATCGTACAAAAAAAGGAAATATCCGGGAAAAAATTAGCAAAAAAAACCCAAAAATAGCCTAAAATCTGGCCCAAAGTAAAAAAAATTACAAAACGGACCCTCACCTTTTAACTATTTACGATTTTCTTACACAAAAATTCCCGTAAAAAAATTTACAAAAGCGTCCCAAAAAAAGAAAATATTCGGGAAAAAATTAGCCCGTCCCAACGCAAATTTTTTTTCCCCGAATAATACAAAAAAAGAAAATATCGCCATAACGCATCGCCAAAAAAAAACCCCCGAAACGTAAAAAAAAATTTATTCGAGAAAAAATTAGTCCCGCCGCAACGCGCGGGTTCTTTTGCTTGTTGTCAACACTCACCATGCTCTTGTGGCATTCTTTGTATACCCTTGTTTTCTTGTCAAAAGATATATCAATTCCCCAAAAACCAAAATTTTATCTTATACTTTTACAACTTGCTTCTTTATTAAGTATTACACTATTCCGTATATATATTACAAAAGTTCCGATTTATTCAGATAAAAAAATACCCGCGGAAACATCTTCGATACCTAATAACTTTAAAATAATCGATATGGTCACAAACGTACAACCCATTATATTAAAAAAACCATATAGCAAAAAAAAACAACACTTTAAACATGAGGCCCAACACATAAGCCATATAAAAAAAATTATTACTAATATACACATTTGTCGACAAACTAGCCTAAAATTCGCATAAAATCTGGCCCAAATTAAAAAAAAACTAGCCTAAAATTAGCCTGAAATCTGGCTCAAAGTAAAAAAAATACAAAACGGTCCCTTAACTTTTAACTATTTACGATTTTCTTACACAAAAAATCCCGTAAAAAATTAACAAAAAAAACACGTCAAGTTTTTATTGTTCACAACTTTTTTACATTCATCGGCCAAAAAAAAAAGATATCGAATCGTCCAAAAAAAAAGAAAATATTCGAGAAAAAATTAGCCCGTCCCAACGCAAAAAAAAAATTGCCGAATCGTACAAAAAAAGAAAATATCCGGGAAAAAATTAGCCAAAAAAATTGGCCCAAAGTAAAAAAAAATATACAAAACGGACCCTCACCTTTTAACTATTTACGATTTTCTTACACAAAAATTCCCGTAAAAAAATTTACAAAACCGTCCCAAAAAAAGAAAATATTTAGGAAAAAATTAGCCCCGCCATAAAAATTTTCCCCGAATCATACAAAAAAATAAAATATTAAAAATTAGCCCCGCCATAACGCATCGCCCAAAAAAAACCCCGAAACGTAAAAAAAATTATTCGGGAAAAAATTAGCCCCGCCGCAACGCGCGGGTTCTTTTGCTTGTTGAAAACATAATGTAACTTTGAATTTGTTCTTTTCTAAATGCGTATATTGTATCTTAACAAAATTACCACACAACACAAATGTATAAATAGTAACCACTAACGACCCCAGTAACACGGGTAAATTCTTACGGCAGTAAAGTTAAATAATAAAAGAATGGATAAAAAAAAGGTATAAAGGAATGAACATCAACACGAATGGACGAAACTTTTGGAGTGTTACTTTAAAAGTGTAGAGATCACGTGGTTACAATATATAACGATTCATTAAACTACTAGTATCATAATAATGTGAAAACTGTTAACGTACTTAAATAAAATATTTTGCTGATTTGCCTGTTTCTTCATAAATTAAATATAGTATTATCCTTATTCCTGTCTCTTTCCGTATGTTTGTTATACATTCTTATGTGGGTCAGGGCCGTCTTTGAGGGTGTGCGGGGTGAGCGATCGCACAGGGCCTCAAAAATTTTAGGGTCCTCAAAATTTGTCCCCTTAACAATATGTTAAACGTTTGGATAACTAATTTGCATTATATCTTATAAACAATGACATTTTATATATAATATGTCTTCTCTAAATATCTCATTATGTAATTTCGCTCAGGGCCCTAAAAAATTTCAGAAATTTAGAGACGGCCCTGATGTGGGTCCTTAAGTTTTTGGGTTTTACAATTGACTTTAAAAAAATTAACAACCAAATCCTTAACGCTGCGTTCTTGAGTTTGTTTGTTTTTCATAAGAAAAGAAAGTAGATGATAGGAAACCGATTATGTTTTGTGTTCTCTAGTTCGTTCAACAAGGAAAAGAAAGGATTTATGAAGGAAAGTAGAGGGAATATTGGACCAAAAACTTTCCGCCCATATTTGGGCGGATTGGCTAGGAAACAATAATGACACTTCTGACTTTTCTATCCAAAGACAAATATGCCCCTTCATATGTCTTTTTTATTGTTGATGTACAAGTTTGAAAGGGTAAAAAGATAAATGTTTGACTTTATGTTTGTATTTCTTTTTAACTTAAACGAGGCATGCATACCCGTGCGTTGCACACGGGCTGGAGATATTTTGCGGGGAATGGAATAGGTTGTGTTTACTTATGTTGCACAATGAATGTGAATGAGGTAACGTCCGTCAACACTTAATGGGAGTACGCATCGCCTTGCTGCAACGACGCTGCCAACTTGTACATTGTATCAACACTAATGACGAATAAATCATGGAGTACGCATCACTTGCTGCACAACACTGCGTGCGCAACCTTGTACATTGTATCACACAAAGACAAATAAATTAGAAGGCATTAAATGACATTTAATGGAGTACGCATTACCTTGCTGCACAACACGCTGCGCAACTTGTACATTGTATCAACATTAATGACAATTAAATTAGAGGACCTAAGTTTATAATATAATAGATAATATAAAATGTTGTGTCATCTTTAGCTTACGTTGCTTTTATTAAAACTTGAGAACACAAAAAGATCTATAACTTTCTTTCTTAATCCTTCACTTTCTTATCTTTTCCCTTCTTTTCCTTTATAAATAACTCGAGAACTGAGCGTAAGACTCATCAACCTTTCGTCTCACACTTATCTAAATCGATGGGTTCAATCAATTAGGTTTGTTTCCATCAAATATTCAGAGGGTGTTCGACTAACGATATTTTAAACGACTCTCAACCCAAAATATTGTAAACTCAAGTTTTTATTTCAAATAATAGGAGGGTGTTTAAAAATACCCCCCCTTATTTTTTATTTTTTTTTTTTTTTAAAAATATAAATTGATATATTCGGTCTTGTGAGCTAACGTATTTACATGCATAAACAATCTATCGCTTTTTACTTTGTTTGGACTATAAACATTCAAACGGAGTTTAGGTTTTTTTCGCGATCTATATCTTCCAAAATAAACAATTTAGGATATCGTGATTTGTAAGGTATAATTTTGCCTATAATTCTATAAACACTCACGTCATACCACATATGCATGACTCAATACGGTTAAAAAAAATTGTAAATAAGGTAGTCATGGCATTTAGGCTCAACAAACTTGCGTACGTGTTTGTGTAGAAACCTTATTTTGTAGACTTTTTGGTGAAGCAGAATCAAATTAGCTACCACCTAAATCTTCATCTAGCCTGGCAAATCTCATCAATCCCGACAATCACCTTATTCTGCTAGCTGTAATGCTACCAAATGACTACATTATAGAAACCCATCCTCATATATCAAAAAATCACCAAAACACACCCTTGGGTTTCATTTTCTTCAGTTATATGCTATAGCATTGTTTCTTCAACTATTTTACTTGTCTTTTCTTATTTACGACGTGTTAAAAGATTTTGTAGAACTCGTAAACGAAGAAAGATGATTTGTGTAGGTTATCCGGGGAAATCGAGCATTTTGGGTCAGATGTACGTGCGGCATAACCAATATCATCGTGGGTGACACCACACTTATCTCTGGTGATTCTCATATGTTCACTTATCGAGATATGACCTTGTCTCTTTTGAGACTTTCATGACGTCTTACCACCAGGTCAACTTGGAGATATTTGTTTCCATATTTTGCAACAAAAAAAGTAAAAAAAGCGAGATAACGGAAGTAACTTTGATACGTCCACGGTTTGGATAACTATCATAGTTATTTATGTTTAGAATATGTGTTGAGTCGTATTAGGAAAGTTAATAACTTGTGTTAGGAAAGTGTCAAGTCAATGTTTATCTTGTAGTTGACTTATGATCAAAGTCATGTCTTTTATTCGGTATATATACCGAATCATTCTTCATTATTCAATCAATCAAAATTAAAGATCAAAACAAATCTCTAGTTCCTTCCTCTCTAATTTTCTCACGAGCTACAACGCTTTGAAGTGGTTCCCTATCCCGATACAACCCTTAACAGGGTCGTATCAACTGTATCTCTCGTTGAAGGCTTCCGATCCAGGTACCAAAAATACTATTTACGAAGTTACTATTCATCGCAGTTACTATTCCTCACAGTTACTGTTCATCAGTTACTATTCATCAAAATAAATTGAGTTATTGTTCATGGCATCGGACGACATTGATCAAGAAGCGAGATACACACTTTCTAAGCTATTGCAAAGGGGACGGTGGCCGAATATGATATTGAGTTTTTGATGCTTATAAAACGAGTAACAGGGATCTCAGAATCTTTACTTACATGTTCTATGGAAAAAACTCTAACACAATCCTAACAAATATCTACCTGATAATCCCTAAAGACTTAGACATTATCCTAAATAAAACAAATAAAAAAACAAGATAAACATCCTAAATAAAATTGTAAAAATGAGATAATGATGATTGTTTCATAATCTACAAAATCTCGTGTATTATTTTTCCTGCTGGACATAACAGAGTATGGTTGGGTTTGGGTCAGACCGTTTAAACCAATAGTTAATCAGATATTTGATAACTAAGGCATGAAAGCTTCGTTTTATAGAAGAAAATTTGCATTTAAGTAAATGTTTCAGACAATGCAGGACAAAACCTAATATAAAATTTAGCTTCATGGTGCAGGACAATATCTAAACTCGACTCTGAAAAATATTTCTTGTCATAATAATCAACTGAAATTATTTCTCGCTATATGATTTTAGTTTTGTAATTTATTTGTGTCGTAAGAATCGAATCTGAAAAATATTTAAAAGTCTTTTTTCTTTAACTTTGACCTTAATTATTTCTTCTTATGTTATATAATACTCAATGCAAAATATATGAATGGATAGAGTTTCGAATGTATTTTTCATTGGTATAATTTTCAGTAAGCATTATATAACATAAAGAAAAATATTTACGGGTCAAGTTTATGAAAAAAATCAAAAAGTCAAAAATGGACACTTAATATGGGACGGAGGGAGTAATTTATTTGTGTCGTAAGAATCGAATCTGAAAAATATTTCTCAAGTATTAAGTAACAACACCTTTAGCAGCTGAAGACCCTTTGCGTGAGTGTTGGAGCAGGCATATCAAACTGTTATCCCAATAAGTAACACAATAAATAAGCAACCAATAATCTATAAGGGACGAAATAAGTAAAGAAGAAAAGAGAGAAAGGAAAGTGAAGAATATTAGATTAAGAGAGATAGTTTGGTGAGTTACACACACATTCAAATGAAGCAAATGTAACCAACACCCTCTCCATGTGTAGAGAGGGTCCTATTTATACCCCTTGCCTACATAATGGCGTATGGGACTCTATCTTGGGCCGGGCTTGGCTTGTCTTGGGCTTTGAGCCCGAAACATGGACAATATTAGCTTAAAGTTTAAGCCCGTTAAACCCGACTAGCCTATTACATAACAACACTAATTACGGCTAAGACGACTGATAACATTCTTGTTCGACTTATATAAAAATAAGGCTAACAATCTCCTCCAATGTTGAGGTCTTCTTTAATCTCCCCAACGTTAACGTTCTTGATGGAGGTTATCTTGATTTGACTTTATCTTCCCCAATGTTGAAGATATGACGTTTGAGCTTTTCCTTCTTTGGTCTTGTCTTTGTCTTTTCTTGTTTGTAATGGCTTTGTTCATTCATGCTTTAGACGACTGATGACATTCTTTCAGCGTCATTTATGTGATTATGATCTTGAGCCTTTATCTTTTGACTTTGAGTTCTTAAGATCTTTCATCTTGCATCATCTCCTTGACTTGAATCATATTGATTTGACTTTCTTGATCAACTTGTGCTCTTGACCGACATGCTCATACTGATGGCATTCTTGTTTTACTTATATAAACATAAGTCTAACAATCTTCCCCAATAGACTATTCTTAACTGACTTTGAAGCTCTTTGATGATGAGGAAGTTTAGTATCAACAATCTTGATGCTGAATGATTAACTTTGAAAGCTTGAGTATGAGCACGTGATAATGAATCCGACTTTGCTGGAATGGGGCTGCAACACCGACGTTGGTACCTGCATTTGAATGTTAGTAATAAATAGCAGATATAGATGAAATTTCTTTGTCATTCGTCGATTTTAGGTTGCGATAACCACCGGTTCCCCGTTTTATAGTATAAATACTATACCTGTGATCAGGTAGATTTAAAGAATCTCCTTGACAGGGTTTCCAACTCAAAGCGTAGGATCTTCTAACACAAATGTATTAGATTCACCATGCTTGCTTGTTCTCATTACCGAAACGTCTCAAAGCAGACAACATGGTAAGAGTGAATCAGATAGTTACTATCTTTCTGATTAAGTCGTCAATTCATTTACTGGACCAAAATCGATATCCAGTTATCACAAGCTTGATTCATATAGAATCTTGCAAGTCACCTACCGCAGAGCTGTTTGAGGTTGACTCTAAAAGGATTTTTATTCATTACTGTGAAACCTAAAGAGTATCACTCTGAATGTTCTGGCAAGATCTCAAGAATAATGCGTAGGACTCTTTGATACCAAATATTGTTTAAGGGTGAACAACAAGTGTTATACATGGATTGTGTCCTAATGAGATTTATAATTTGGTCTCTCTTGGCTCTAGACTCGATTTGTGCAGTTTGGTTTTAGTACTCGGAGGCTGGAGCTGACTGCCACCTATTCAATATCAACAATCTCGGAGTGAGATGTCAATAGATAACGTGTGTATCTCCGTGACAAATGAGACAAGTTTCTTTTGAGAGAAACTCGAATGGCTGGGAAGGGTTGTGTATTGCATCACTGGGTCCATGACGACTTTCTTCAATATCAACAATCATCATTGTGATTTTGATATATTATGTATTGACCTGGTTTCTGCCTAAGTTGCGTAGAGGGCTTCTTTCTTTTCACCTTTTATCCATACATTTCTTTTTAATTCTTCAACCCCTTCAATGCTTACCAAGACGTCATCACTAACACCTTGTTGTGATTGTTCCAATGTTAGCTCAATCTTAGTCGGCATTATTCCCTTATTCTCATTCATCTCCAATCATACCTAAGGACTTCTAATTCTATCTATGGAATGTCCTTGGGTAGATCCCTTCGGTTCTGGTTGGATCATAGGACTTATACCTAATCTTAACCGCCTTATAACTTCATCGACGTCGTGAGTTAATTGGTTGTTGGGTATAGAGATCGAACCATAAAACCTTTGATAGAAACATTTTGAAATACTCCCCCTACACATGTGCTCCGAGATTCGAAATTATTTTGCACATGAAAGAAAGAGTTGCACTTAGAGTCTTAAAGATCACATTCTTCTATATCACATTTTCTCTCATTATTTAAAATAATATTATCAAACCCATTTGCTCTAATGGTCATCAATGACTCTTTTGTTCCAATAATCACAGAAACCGCTTCCAATATATTTTTATCTTTTATTTGAAAAGCCTTCGACAATAAATTTGTGGCCCCTAATCTATGCTCCATTAAGTGTAAATAAAACACAAACTTATACTTTTTGAAATATGATAAAATGCCTTGTGCCTAGACTCAGTTTCGAGCATCATGAGCTTCTTTTTCAACAAACTTTAGTACTTTAATAACTTCACAAAAAAAATTAAACAAACTCACAATTGTTTTGTAATGGGAACCCCAACGTGTATCTCCAGGTCTTATAAGGGTTATTTCTTGGTTTAACCCTCGTCCAGTTCCAATTACACCTGCACTGATTTCCGCTTCTACTCTTACTTTGTAATTATCTCGAATCATATCTTTTCTTTTACAAGAATATGAAACCACATTTATCACACCGATTAGCTTATCAAAGAATTTGACAAGACCTTCATGGTGTTTTGTGTAACACCCCCAAAATCAGGTAGCAGCGGAATGGTAACAATGGGGTGCTACTTCAAAGTACAACAATCAAGATATAGGAAACGACCATAAATGGACGTTTAAGACAAAATTTCATTTGATGCCATAGCAAAATATCAGAGTTCATACATTAGGTCCCATAAGTTTTAAAAGTCATAAACATTCTTAATTAAACAAAAGCTTCTTAATACCAAAAGATGACTTAAGTTTTTAAAGATAATAAAAGTTGCATAAACTTTAGATAAAACACAGAATCCGTCTTCATTGATATCCACCACGGCTCCCGTCCAATCTTCATACCCTAGGACCTGAAATTACATGCTAAAAGTCAACACAAAGGTTGAGTGAAATCATAGGTTTATCAGTAAAAAGGATGGACCACAAGATCGAAGTAATAGTAGACTCTGAAACACATTCAGTAGTCTAAAAACAGGTATTAATGCACTAAGCTCATGACACCGAAGCCTTAACGTACTTCAATCAATAGATTGGATTGCCCCACAAAAGTAATATAGGATGCTTGCCAACACCCGGACACCTCTAAATGTTAAATGCACCTGATCAAACTAGTGACCCAAGGAAAGGTGGGGATTGTCAGTCCCGATAGATCTATCCATAACACTAGCGCTCACTATAATAGCAATTGACGGTTCATGATAAATAGGGACTTCACGGCAATAAGGTAACTTAGGCATTAATTTTCAGGCAGTATCTGGATAGTCATACACTTTGTACATATTTGAAAAATTAATTAGAAAATAAACACTTGTGTCCAATAGTAAAACAAGCAATGTAATTCACCCCGTAGATTTTGTAAAACAATCACGTAGTAAAAAGGGGGCTATGAACTCACCTCGAGTGAATGGTAATCAACAAGTATTCACAATAGAAAAATGCGTCACGAAGGAATTCGAAGGCAACCTAATCCAATATAGGTCGTATAAGTACTAAACACTTTGATTATTTATAGGTCGTATAGCTCATCATACTATCGTTCGGGCTATCATAATTTAAGAGGTCATATAGTGACGTATGAGGAGATAGGATACTTTAAATCGTAAATCTAACAACTCGTCGATACGCCACCCCGAAGAGGCCTCATTATGAAACTCCCTAGTAATATAGTACTTTGATTAACTAATACCACATATAATTCTATATAGCTACATCACCATCTAATCGTTTTAGTGAAATCATATTTATAAAGTAAAAAACGTTTATAAGTATACTTTAGTAAAACTGGCGTAACTTTCTCGTTTTAAGTCCGTTTCTTTCGTTTCTTATGTCCACGCCTTCGTATTAAGGCGAGTTTTCAAAATATATCATTTTCAAAATCTGAGTTTTCTGATGAATAGTGATTTTTACTGTTCATAACAGTTATATACTTATTTTTATAGATTTAGTTATCGTAAATCTCGTAAATGTCGTAACTTATTCGTTTTAACTCCGTTTTTAGCGATTCTTTCGAGCACGTCTTTGTATTTAAAAGTTTTATTGATTTATTGATGTTTTAAAAGTATAAGTTTCTGTGGAGAATAGTAACTTTTATAAAAGTATATATTTAACGTAAACTTGAAATCGTAGTATCTTTTTCGTTATAAATCGGTTTTTCGAGTTTCTTATCATTTTGGAATCGTCATGAGGCATACTATCTTTATTAAACATCATAGGGCTATTACCATGAACGAACCAAAACAGCCCCTATATATCTTTTGGGGTTTATTTATATAACTTTGTTTTTATATACTTTTTAACTTCATAAATTACCACGAGTCCTTTATAACTCTTTATATCATAAGCCATACATATTATTATGTCCATTAGTCCATGATATATTCAACCACATAACACATGAATAAGTGTACAAAATTATAATCACAAGCAAAAATATGTTTTACATGTTTAAAAACATCCTAATGGTGATTTTGCCATATAGAACCAATATATGCATAAAATGATAAATGTAAAGACATAAAGGGTTTTAGATAACCTTATGGTGATGTAATATGATAACCAACACAATCTAAACCCTTGTTTAGATTATAAACCCTAGCTTGCAAGATCTTGAAACCCTAAACCCTAATCTTCCATTCTTTGCTTCAATACTTGTAAATGGTTAACCAAGGCTTGCAAACACCTTAGTATATCTTAGAAATGATGTGTGATGGCTTGTATATGTTGAAGAAAAATTTGTATGGATTATGTAAAGGGGTGTTTTGTTGCCGTGAGCTAGAGAGGAGGAGGGAGAAGAGATTTTGTGAACTTTCACCTTAGAAATGAAGAGTGTGTGTTCTTTCTTACTAGCTACTTTACTTATATACTTCTTGGACTTAGATGAGATCAAGACTAGATTCATAAAAACACCATGAGGGTTTTTAGGGAAGTACTTGGTCCTTGTGATTAATGTTGTGTTTTTATGTTTCCAAATGAGGACATCATCCCATGGATTTAAGGAGGTGTGTTGCTAGATATTTCTTGAAGGAAAATGAAAGTATACTTGTAAATGTGAAAGTATAAAGTGCAAGTATCACTTTGATTTATTTGTTGTAAGTTAAAAGTAAAGTATAAGACTTATAAGGGTAATGTTTTATAAACTTTGGTCATTAGAAATAAAAGTTGTTATTTGTTGAAGCGTAGATTTATTTTTGTGGTTCCGGGAATACTTAAACGTAATTTATCGCGAAACGTAAACGTTTTACGTAACCGATAAAAATAAAACATAATAAGTTAATTATTACTTTAGTAATAATAATATAATGATTGTTTGACGTAAACTTTAATTCGTTTGGTGTCCGTTTACGTTAATTGTTGATTTTTAGTTTACGCGATTTTACTATATAATAAGAATTAAAAGTAAACGCGTACGAAAATAAAATAAAATAATAATAATTAGTAAAATAGATGACGTCGTAAATGACCTAAAAATATGGAATGTTACAGTCTCCTCCGGTTAGAAGAGCCTTGTCCTCAAGGCTCAAGTTGCAGCACTTGAGGAAGGTACGGGTTCAGAGAAAAGATGCGGATATTTCATCCGGAATTGGTCTTCATGTTCCCAGGTATACTCAGCTCTTTGCCAAGAGTTCCAACGAACTTTGACTAATGGAATTCTTCTTCGCTTTAGCTTTTCACATCTCGTTTCCACGATCTCAATAGGTTCTTAACAAAACATAGATTTCATCAATCTCGATCTTAAAAGATTTTTCATCATCCAAAGCACCGAACATCTGCTCAAGCTAAGCATTTCTTGAGGTTCGACACATGAAACGTGTCGTGGACACAGCTTAGCTCCTGGGGTAACTTCAGCCGATAAGCCACCGGTCCAACACGCTCCACGATTTCAAATGGTCCCACATATCGTGGTGCTAGCTTTTCTTTCTTACAAATGTACCACTTCTTTCCAGACAGAGTTACTTAAGTAACAACTTCGGTCTCCAACTTTGAATTCAAGAGGCTTACGCCTCTTATCAGCATAGCTTTTCTGGCGACTCCTAGCCGTCTTCAATCTTTCTTAATTTGAAACATTTTTTTAGTCTTTCTTTGCACAATTTCTAGTCCAATAAGCTGACCTTTCTCCAACATTCAGTACATATCCGGGGGGTCTACATTTTCGCCCGTACAGAGCCTCGAATGGTGCACACTAAATGCTCGTGTGGTAACTGTTATTATAAGAAAACTCAATCAATGGAATATGAGTATCCCAACTGCCACCAAAATCCATAACACAAGCGAGAAGCATATCCTCTAGCGTCTAAATAGTATGCTTACTCTGACCATCGATCTGAGGGTGGTAAGCCGTACTCATGTCTAGTCTCATAACCAACGCTTTCTGAAAATCTTGCCATAAGTGTGACATGAATCGACCATCACGGTCTGAAATGATTGACACCGGTACACTATGTCTCGCTACAATCTCATTGGTATAAATCTTTGCTAATTTCTCAGTCTTGTAGTCTTCACGAATAGGTAAGAAGTAAGCCGACTTGGTTAATCTATCCATAATGACCCAAATTGTATCATGCCCACTGCTACTTTTAGACAACTTTGTGACAAAGTCTATTGTTATCTTTTCCCATTTCCACTCAGGAATTTCTGGTTGCTGAAGAAATCCCGAGGGTTTCTAATGTTCGACTTTAATCTTAGAACACGTAAGACATCTGCTAACGTACTCAACAATGTCTCTCTTCATACCAGGCCACCAATACAAGTCTCTTAGATCATAGTACATCTTTTCCGCACCCAGATGTACTGAATATCTAGAAGTATAAGCTTTATCCATGATCAATTTCCTTACACCACCAACTGATGGAATCCATATACGATCAAAGTAGTCAAATTTCACCATCATATAGTTGTCAAAGTGTCTTTCTAATCTTTAGTCCATTCAGTTGGGGCTTGTATCCTGGAAGCTTCGCTCTGCGCTTTCAAAATCTTAGTCTTAAGTCCAGAATGAATAGTAATACTCATAGCACGTAACTGTCTTGTCTTGAGTCTTTCTTTTTATGCTCAAGGCATCTGCACACGTTCGCCTTGCTCGGGTGGTATTATTTGATTCACACTCGTAGTCACTGAGTAGCTCGATCCACCGCCTTTGGCGCATATTTAAATCTTTCTGGTCAAATATGTACTGGAGACTCTTGTGGTCAGTGTAGATAACATTTTTTGTCCCATAAAGATAATGTCTCTAGATTTTATGAGTCAAACACCACCGCCCCCCCCCCCCCCCCCCCCCCCCCCCCCCCCCCCCCCCCCCCCCCCCCCCCCCCGCCCCCCCCCCCCCCCCCCCCCCCCCCCCCCCCCCCCCCCCCCCCCCCCCCCCCCCCCCCCCCACCCCCCCCCCCCCCCCCCCCCCCCCCCCCCCCCCCCCCCCCCCCCCCCCCCCCCCCCCCCCCCCCACCCACCCCCACCCCCCCCCCCCCCCCCCCCCCCCCCCCCCCCCCCCCCCCCCCCCCCCATTTAGGTCATGGGTGGTATAATTTTTCTCATGCTTCTTCAACTGTCTTGACGCATATGCTATCACTTTGCCCCGCTGCATCAGCACGCTCCCAAAACCTTGTTTTGATGCATCACAATAGACCACAAAGTCGTCGGGTCCATCGGGGAGTGCTAACACAGGAGCATTGCATAGTTTCTCCTTTAGAATTTGGAAAGCTTCATCTTGCTTATCGCCCCACACATAAGCCTTATTCTTTTGAGTCAACAGGGTGAGGGGCTTGGCGATCTTGGAGAAATTCTCAATAAATCTCCGGTAGTATCCTGCCAATCCTAGAAATGAACGAATTTCTGTTGGTGACTCAGGGGTCTTCCAGTTTTAACACTCAACCTTGTAAGATCACGTGGATTACTCACAGTTGACCCACACTGTCTAGGAACTGTTCTTCTTGTAACCAAAATTTTTGCACTTAGAAAATTCTGGGTATCAACTTCTCCTTCTTGAGTAAGTCTAAAATCGTCTTCAGGTGGACTTCATGCTCTTCTTCTGACTTTGAGTAGATTAAGATGTCGTCAATGAACACAATTATGAATTTGTCCAAATACGGCTTGCAGACGCGGTTCATTAAGTCCATAAATATTGTTGGCGCGTTTGTCAGTCCAAATGGCATGACTGTGAACTCAAAGTGTCCATAACGTGTTCTAAATGCGGTCTTCGGTATATCTTCTTCTCGAACTCTTAACTGGTGATATCCCGAACGAAGATCGATCTTGGAGAAACAACATGCACCTTGTAATTGGTCAAACAAGTCATCAATTCTGGGGAGAGGGTAACGGTTCTTTATAGTCAACTTGTTTAGTTCCCTGTAGTCAATACACATTCTCATCGAACCATCTTTCTTCTTGACAAAGAGCATGGGTGCTCCCCATGGTGAGTGACTTGGTCGAATAAAACCCTTCTCTTGAAGTTCTTTAAGCTGGTTCGATAATTCTAACATTTCTGAAGGGGCTAACCGGTATGGAGATCTAACAACTGGCGATGCGCCTGGAATCAGATAAATGGGAAAATTCTATCTCTCTTTACGTTTCGCAATAAAATACATTTAGGCATACCCGGAAGCACCAATACCCATCTATACTCAAACAAATACCCACTTTATACCCACTATACAAAAATTAACTCATTTGTTCATAATTTAAACCATAGGCCGGATCCAATATGATAAAACACAAACCAAACTCAAACTTTTCTTCCTTTTAATTAACTAACTCAACCAAGGACCAAAGTACCTTACATAACACAACTTTCTAGTAATTGGCTTGTCAATGTCCTTCCCCCTCCTCACAAGATGCGTCTCCCTCCTCCTAAGGAGGAGGAGAGCTCTTACACTTTGTACCCTAACCCATACACTTAACCAAGGTTAATTTAAAGTAGTTAGGACATTAACTCTTACTATATAAGGTAAGCACTAGGTAAGTAAACACTCTCATTCATTCACTAGTAAAAATTAAACACCAAACTCTCTCCCTATCAACCATACCCACAGCTCAATATTATAATCTATGGTTTCACATAAGTTTTAATTCTACAAAGATACAAGTATTTAAGCATTGTAAGTAGGCATAACTAAGGTGTTTGGAAGTGCATTGGAAGCTTGGTTGGGTATTAACAAGGGTTGTAAGCAAGAAGATATCTAGGGTTTTCAATTTAGGGTTTCGAACTTAGGTCAAGTTTTAGGGTTAGATCTTGTGTTCTTGTTCATCCTACACACTCTTAAGGTCTTCCTAAACTTTAATCTTCCTACTTATTCATTTACATGATTCATATACTTGTTACTTATGTTAATCACCACCTAAGTTTGTTTTTATGATTTATGAAACACTGCAAGATCTTATGAAATTTGAATTTATATATATGAATGGTGAAATAATGCTTAAAATGGAAGTGCACACTTTATATAAATGTTAATTAATTTATATGTCTAGTTTATAAATTAATTTATTGAAGTTTTATTTATAAAGTTTATGTACAAATATCATGAGGACAAGTTACTTGGACAATCATTATGGAAAAATTAGAGGACCCAAAATATATATGACATATGGTATAAATTAATCTAGAGGACTTGGACAAAATTAATCAAGTAATAGATTTATAAAAACTAATATATACACTTTATATATAAACCCATTGTTTTGAACCTTTTGTTTGGAATCCGAATTTTATAAATCTTGGAAACATTTTATTAAATTAGTACATATTACAAGGATCGTAAGCATATAAAGAACTTGAAAAACTGAGCTATAACGAAGAAGTTATGACATTTACAAGTTTGCGATAATTAAATATATAAAAGTGTTTTTATAAAACTTATTTTATAAAAACCCTTACTGTTTCAGGTATCATAAAATAATGGGAATATTTTATAATGATATTACTTGTCATGAGGATTCCAAGTATATAAGAAACTTGAAAAACGGAATTAAAACGAATGAGTTACGAGTTTTGCAAGATTTAAGTTTATAAAAATAATTATATAAAACTGTTTTGATTTTACTGAGTTGACTCAGATTTTCATAAATTCAGTAAGTGTTATATTAAAATAGTTTATCTCGTCACGATTCCATACATATAAAGAACGAGCGAAACGGAATTAAAATGAGTAAGTTATGGCTTTTATAAGGTTACGATAATTAAATATATAAAAGTAGTTTTATATATTTTCACAAATACTGTAAAAGTTACTGTTCATCAGTAACTAAAATCCTATAAATATAATATTTTGATAGACATTCTTAATACGAAGCCATGGGTATAAATAACATGTAAAACGGAGTTAAAACGATAGAGATATAAGGTTTATAAAACCTTATGCACTATTTTATTACTTGTGCACTATTTTTATAAAACAATTAAACTAATTATATAATATTATTATATAATCAATAAAAGTACTAAATCATGTATTATTAACTAATAAACAATTATTGGACAAAGGTAACATTTTATTTTACACATATAAATAAATGGACATTTATTTAACAAAGTACGATTCGATTATTTTTCCAACATTTTAAACTAAACAAAAACTATTAGGTGGTTGTGTAAGTATATAACTTGTGATGTTGTATTTGTAACGCCCCCAAAACCAGGTAGCAGCGGAATGGTAACAATGGGGTGTCACGTCATAGTACAATAATCAAGATATAGGAAACGACCTTAAATGGACGTTTAAAATAAGTTTCATTCGATGTCATTACAAAATATCAGAGTTTTCACGTTAGGTCCCACATATTTTAAAAGAGTCATAAACATTCAACATACGTTCTTTTAAACAAAAGCTTCATAATTCTAAAAGATGACATAAGTTTTTAAAAGATAAAAGTTGCATCGAATTTAAGTAAACACATAATCCATCTTCACGACATCCCCGCAGCTCCCATCCAAACTTCATACCTTAGGACCTGAAATTTACATGCTAAAAGTTAACACAAAGGTTGAGTGAAATCATAGGTTTATCAATAGAATAGTGGACCACAAGATTTAAGTAATAGTAGACTACGAAACATATTCAGTAGTCCAAAACATCTATTATTGCACTAAGCTCATGACTCCGAAACCTTGACTAGATTTGTGCCCCAAGGAAATATAGGATGCTTGCCAACAACCTAACTGTCCTCACAATGTTAAATGCACCATGATCAACTTGTGACCCAAAAGAAATGTGGGGACTTAATGCACAAGATTTAAGTGCTTACTACATTAGCAATTAACGGTTCATGATTGGTAGGGACTTAAATGGCAATGCGGTAACTTAGGCACTAATATTCAGACAATAATCTGGACAGTATACAATTTAAAACACTTGTGTCCAAAAGTAAAACAAGCATGTAATTTCACCTCGTAGAGTTTGTAAAACAAGTAGATGGAAAATGGGCTATGAACTCACCTCGAGTGAATTGAATATCTAGTATCACAGAAAATGCGTCACGATAATGACCGAATGCAACCTAATTAAATATAGGTCGTATAAGTACTAAATACTTTGAATAACTAATACCGTATATAATTCTATATAGCTACATCACCATCTAATCGCATTAGTGAAATCATATTTATAAGTTAAAACGTTTATAAATAACACTTTAGTAAAAATGGAGTAACTTTCCCGTTTTATACGGTTCTTACGTCCACACTTTTGTATTAAGACGAGTTATCAAAATGTTACATTTTTGTATTTTCAACCCCCTGGTGAACAGTACTTTTTACTGTTCATGGACTTTTAAAATTTTATTTTTATAAATCTAGTTATCGTAAACTCGTAAATGTCGTATCTTATTCGTTTTAGCTCCGATTTTAGTGATTCTTTCGAGCACGTCTTCGTAACTAAAAGTTCTATTTAATTAAACATTTTCACAAAAATAAAAGACCTGATGTGAACAGTAACTTTTATAAAACTATTTATTATTGTAAACTTGAGAAATTCATAACTCTTTCGTTATTGATCCAAAAATTATGATTCTTAATGTTTTGGAATCCTAAAAATATGTACTTTTTTATGAAAAATAATTATTATTTTCTAGCAGAAGTGATTTGTAATAAGTTTTTATAAAATTTCTTTTATAAACGCGTTTATTATCGTATAACTTACAAATGCAGTATCTCCTTCGTTATAAATCGGTTTTTCGAGTTTCTTACATTTTT